>CAUYMX010073100.1:0-49164 GCA_963573855.1 Lepilemur septentrionalis
GAAAAAGGCCAATTGGATGTTGTAAGATGATGAAAAATTAAGGAAAGAATAAGGTTCTGCATATTTTCAACATGCCTATGGATGCAGAAGAACATCATTGAATGTTGACATAGAAGAAAATAACAACACCATACATAATAAACATAATGTCCTTGAAATGAGCAATGTTTACTTTTTCAATTAATGATTTCCATGCCAGAGCAGACCCACAACATAGCTGGACTTACCTTAATAACATTGTACCAGCAATCAAAAAGGTTGTTCTAATCCTAGTTTCATCATGAACTAGATTATAAGACAGTCATTTGATTTTGTTAGAGCCTCAGGGCCTCATCTGTAAAATTGAGGTTGTTAATAATTTCTGTACTTAATTAACCATCAGAAACATACAATCTACTCAAATCAATTCAGTAACAGGAAGTGATCATCTACAATGGGCACAGTTTAGGAACTATGTAAATGAATAAAACTGTACACTCCTTTTAAGAATTTGGCACTCTTATTTGAGGTACATATTGAAATACATAAATACAATAGCGTGTATGAAAGAAATGCAAGAATGCAATAGTATTCTTATGTTCAAGGCATAGAAGCTAAAGTAATTGATTCTGTCCATTTCGACAAAGTTTCCATATAACAAGTAGCATGTTTGACAGACTGCAGATCTTACCCCCAAATCTGTTTGCTTCTTCATCCTAAGGATATGGCCTCCCAGCTCCCTGTTACAGCTCCCAGCCTCCCATGTTAGCAAGAGTGAGTTGTGCAGCTTCCTCACTTTCGGCTCAAAGAAAAATTGCTGCCTCGGATTTCATCTCATTTTCCTCTTTCTGCATAATAGAATTCAGATGATCCACAACTCAACTTGGACCATGTCAAAGTGTCCAATGAGCAAGGAATGGCAGAGCCCATGAAGGAAGAGCCTGGGTCCCCGAATGACCTCACGGAGCACATCTGCCTCACTAGCCAAGACTAGCTGGACTGTTTCATGAGAAAAATGCACTTATTTGTGTCTCTTTGTTATAATTATCTTAAATTAGCCTTTATCATAATTAATACAACATTTTAACTAGGTCTAGTACTACCAGATGACAGAGAATGAGGAACAGAAAAGCAAGAACTGAGGCTGAGTAGTTAGTAAGAAATCAGACCTTTAAGAGACTTAAATTTCATTAAAATATTCTGAAAAAAATAAAATGAAAAATGAATAACATTTTTTTTGACTATGAAAGAAAAGTGTTTTTTAGGTTTTTTGGGGGGGGGGCATAAAGATATGTATTAAGGAGATCAAGTGATAGCTCAGATACAGAATGACAACACGAAGAATTCTCCATGACCCAGGCATGCCAGGGCACTCCATCTTGCCAGTTCCTACAGAAAATACCAATATTTTAAGTTGACATGATCTAGATGAACTTATAAGTCCCAGCAAGTATCTCTTACTACAGTAAAAGGGACAAGCCATCGATGGATAATGTGGTAACTCTTGCCCAAACTAATAATACCAATAGTAATCTAATTCGGAGCTTGGGATACTCAGTTTCAGAAAGCTCTGACTTTTAGCAAACAGTGGATTGTCAGTGTACAGCTCTTCGATATGTGAAGAAATCAGCTTTAGGTATCAGGTCGTGACAATTTGCACAGTTTTACTCAAGTGAAGGCAGAGTTAAAGTTTTTCTTCTTACACATCCTCCTATACTATCGTTTTTATTCTTCTCTATAAATGAGAATAATAAAAACAATAACAAGGGAGGTGAACCTACAGATGTATGGATGTATGGAGAATCCCAAATTGTGACTTTTTTTTTTGTTTTTACAAATTAAAGCTAGGAAGTATACAGACCTATTTCCAACAGTATTTGCTTTTCTTCCTCCTCCCAATCTGACAATACCCCATCCTCCTTCATACACAGAAAATTAAATATTAATTTCTAGGGTGAGCTGACCAACCATCCTAATTTGCCCAGGAGTAAGGGATTTCTGGAGATGCAGGGCTTTCAGTGCTAAAATCTGGAAACTTTGGGGGGAAAGGAGGAGGAATTGTTCACCCTCTTTTAAGGTAGGGAGAGGAAGAGAGAGAAGGAGACCCATGTGATAGATTGAGAGCCAATGAGCATTGAGAATGTCTACATTTATACTAATCTCACTTAAAAGCATATTTCAGTTATAAAGTCTTTGTTTACATTTCTATTCTCAGCTTGGTGACTCGGAGGCTGGGACTTTGAAGATTGCATTTCTCCTTTATTAGCAACCTCAGGGAACTGGAAGAAGATGGAAAGGACAGTCTCTTTCCAATTTATTGTTGTTATGGTCAGCGTAGCCCAAGCAATGGTATTTCACCTGGGCAACAATAGCTGGTTCCAGGCTTCACACTCACAGCAAGAGCTTCATTGCGTTCCCCACTACGTATGCACATAAGCTGGACAATACTATCTTCTCAGCAATTTTAGCCACAACCCTTGTAGGGCCCTTCTTCTGAGCTCTTAGGTTACTATCAATAGCATCAATCAGGAACCTTCCTATCTTCAGAAGTTTGAGGACCAGCTTTGTCTGGCCCCTCTCCCAAGCTTCTAGTTCCTGACAATCCTGCTTCCTACCGCTGGTAACTGCTTCCCATGGTTACTACCTCTGCATTCCCTCAATGTTCTTTTTTGCTTTAACAGCCCTCCACACATGGATCCAAATCACTAAGTTAAATTCTCTGTTGAAGTATGTAGAGTAATTTCTATTTCTCTGCCCAAACTTTGACTGATGCAAACAGCCATTTGAAATGAAAATAAAACATTCCTATAAGAAATGTAATTAAAAGATTCTATACCCAAATATATAAATTAAAAAGTTACCAACCAATTAACTTTTAGCTAAGATTGTTTACCATGCCAGGTTTCTCCCAAATACGATTATGATTTTCTGATAAATAGCTAACCAACAACAAGATCCTAATTTAGGAAAGTCCAATTGTGTCGCTTTAAAATCTCATCAGCTGTTTGTACAGGAAACAAAAGCAAAATTATCCTTTCATCTAACATAAATGTAATTGGCTTATTTCTTAGAAAATATAAGGAAATGCTTACAGAAGTTTTATGCTCCTTAACTATAAAGATGACCAAATTATCTCTACAGCATATTTAAATTGTACAGCTTATCAACTATTTACTGTATAAAGGAAACAAAAATAGAAACTTAAACAAGGCTTTCTTTAGTTTTCATCCTATTTAAACTAAAGTATGATCACCAGTGCTCTCTGTCTATTAAAATAGATGGACTTATATATTTATATGGTAATATTTTATACCTTTATTTATAAGCATATCTAAATGGTTCATTGCTAACACAGAGGGTTACTACCCCAGGCACAATTGTAAACTCTTTACTTACAAATTACGTTAGTTACTCTTCTGAGGTAGGATTATTATTTCTATCCTACAAATGAAGAAATGGTACACAGAGAGGTTAGGTTACTTGCCTAAGGTCACATAGATTTTTGGCGTTAGTGGCCGAACCTGCACAGCCTGGGTTCTTAAAGAATGCTCTAAACACCTGCAGTATGTTGCTCCTTACCCAAGTGGGTGTTAGGGTAAGCTGTCTGTCTGGACATAAGGAAGAGCATGAGACGAAAACTCACCATTTTAGAGAACACTGCTTCAAGTAAGCAAGAATGTAAACAACAAAATAACGTTACTCATCTTTTGTAAGAAGTAGAGAATTACTTTTGTTTTAACTTAGCATTATGCTTTATGTAACATAAATATTTTTGTCTCCGGTTCTTTACCTACATTGTTCTGTTGCAAAAGAAAATGAATCCCACCAACTGGGGTGGATTTCTTTCTACAAGTTCTGCCTATAAATCTAGTATATAATATAGATTGAAGTTAAAGGGATAGTTTACATGCAATTTCTTCAAAGAGTGACTTTAGCTTGTTAGGCAAGCAGAAATTTTTGAAAGAATTGTTTTTCAAGAAAAATAATCTTTGATATATTTCAATTACCAATAAAAGGAACATGTACCACAAATATAAATTCCTCAGTAAGGTCAAGATGGCTAGAACCTTAAGATCTATTCTATTACATAATATATAATATGCATTAGATGCTAGATTTAAGATTATAAAACAGAAATAAACAACTTTAATTTTATTAAAGAGGAAATGTATTTGCATTTCATTAGTAATTAACACCATTAACATTCCATACGTTATGTTAGCATTGATAGTCTATCACAAGTATAAAGTAGGATTTTTTTTCTAGTTTTAATTTACAAAGTAGCCATTATTGTTAAATAAGGAGGAGGAGGAGGAGAAGGTGTGGTCTGTAGGAAAGTTGATCCCACAAAATGTATTTGTCCTATGAACGTAAGGCAGTGTGGCAAAGGATTGCACATCCAATTTGTCGGGTCCATATCCCTGGCTATTTTACTAAAATAAATTATGGCTTTTGTGACTCAGAGTTTTCTCATCTGCAAGTGATGGCTGATTTCATGGAGCACTTAAAGCCATTATGTCATAAGTTCTTATAAATGATGATAGCTATTTTATTGTTAAGGATATTTGAGGCTAGGCTTAGTAGAGAAGCAATATGGAAGTTTTCTCACATTGTAACATGAGAACATAGATACTGAGTTTAGAACAAATAAATGATTAAAGGCTGTGATTTTCATCAAAAGTCCCAACCCCCATATAAGATCAGGCAACTACCTTGATGTACTATCCTTATGTGAGCTGTGGTGTCATGAATAATTTTAGAATAGCAATGTCAGATAGAACTTTCTGCAATAATGGAAATTTTGTATATCCTCAGATGTGACTATTGAATACTGGGAATATGGCTAGGGCAACTTATGATCTGAATTTTTTCACTTGATTTATTCTTATTAATGCAAATTTACATAGCTGCCTGTGGCGTGGCTCTCACATTGGGCACCTCAGCTTTGAAGAGCTTGTCTGTGATCAGAAAATGCCAGTCATACTAGGGAAGATGGCAGGCAATTTGGAAGTCCACTAACCTCAAGCAAAATTGTATGTGCTGCTACTTCTGCATGTGAATGCTGCTTTTAAGCAAAGAACAAACAACATGCTGTAGCAACAAAGGACCCCAGAGACTTGGGCTAGTCTCACAAAATCATATAAGAGGCCTGACATTCCATACATATCAAAACTTTCATTAAATATTCAAATGTAAATTGAATCCATAGACATTAGTCAACTTTTCTGAAGTCACCCAGGAATAGAATTGAAAAAAGAGATATCTCTGATTTGATTAAAATTAAAAATAAACAATGAGAATAACTAAATGCTAGCTGATAATCATAAGATAACACAAGCTACACTACAGGGTAAACACTACTGTTGGCCTATTTTACAGAAAACTCAGAGTTAAGTAAAGTTCCGAGGTCACAGAGATGATAGATGGGGATCTTATAACAAACTCCAATTTGACTCCAAAGTCTCTTCTTCCTCTCTATATAAACTGCTTTCCAAAACAATGAGTTCCATAAAGTTAGGGACCACTTAGAAGTCAACATACAGTTCTGCCTGTGAAACTGTGGGCCACTTCAAGTGTGGCATCAGCCACAGACCAAGAACTCAGCCCCAAGGAGAGCTCAATAAGTTTCTACACGACAGAGGACAGTGTAGATTGTTGTGAGTTCTATCTCATAACAGTGAGGAAAAGAACATCAAGAACATTTAATTGAGTACCTAAGTAATTTTAGCTTTTTGGAAGTGTTTCTGGATTGGATAAAAGCTAATCATTTTCTCAGTAATCTAGAGGGATAAACATCCCAGGAGGAGGTATTCTCAAAGTGATAAATATATCTATGTTTTACTTGTAAGAATGTGTAGTAGTGATGTGCTGGACCTGACATTTACTCACTTGATGGACATTACCGTTTAATTTTCAGGAATTTTGAAGGCTGGTTGACCAACACTGGTAGCTGGAAATCATCAATAGTGGCAGAATTTACACAATGGAAAACAGTAAATGTTACAGATAACAACTAGCTTTCCCAAGAGAGGGGAGGCCAGTTAAGTATTTAGCAGCATACCACTGCCATTGAAACTCTGTCATTGGTGAAAGTTACCAAAAGCTATCTATTAATAATAATAATGAACTTTAATCACAACATGGATTTCTTGTTCCAGTTCATAACTTAATTCTTTTCTTAGTTCTTCTATGCTTCTGTGACTGCTCTTTCCTGCGTTTCCCCTTCTCTACAAAGAAAAATCCTACTTATTATTTGCCAGGGTTTTCCTCTGCTGCTTTAATTCATAGCGTTTACTATGTTCTCATGTTTCTTCTAACTCTATAGTTAATATCATGCAGTTTTTCATTCAATCCATTTCATTTGGTTTCCTGTATGTTAATCTTCCTTTCCAAATAAGTGGAAATTATCTTATAATGTGTCTTATTATAATTATCTTGTAATATATTTATTTTTGTTTTATATATCTCATAGCACAAAACATAGCTTTGTAGATCCTAATAAGTAATTGACTAGAAAATTTAAAAAGTAAGAGTATAGTAAAAGACCATAAAGGCTTTTTATTTATTTCCTCTAACTGATTTTCATTTACTTGGGCCTACCAAAATTAAACTTCTTAATATCTCATAGATATTATAGTAAGTACAGCTCTCTGCCCCCTCCTCTTCTATATCCACATAACTGGAGGAAAAGACACAAACATGCCAAATGGTCACTGAACTAAATGTAGTCCTTAAGGCTTCTTGGCCATCCTATTATATTTCCCTTGTTAATGTCTTCTACTAATAGGCATCTCACATCCAAAATGTCCAAAAATAAGTTTCTAGTCTTCTACTTTAAAACTGAATCTCACAAAATTATCTCCACCAAAATTAAGAGTAACATCATTGTATCAGCTGGCTAAAAACAGAAATTATTTAGCAAACATTTATGTGGGTTGATTGTCAGTTTGAGCTAGGATTAGATGGGTAGTTATTCTACTGCTCTCAGCTGATCTCACTCATGGATCTGAGGTTAGCATGCATCAGAAAAGTAGGTCCTGTTTTGAGGGATTGCTTGCTTGTTATCAAGAACAATGGGGTGATTAGGCTACATGTTTCTCATTATCGGGACATGTGTCTGGGCTTTTTTACACGGAGGCTCAGGGTTCCACATGAACAAAAGGCAAGCTCAAATATGCAAACACTTTTTAAATCTTACGTATTATTGTTACATTGGCTAAAGCAAGTCACATGGTCAAACACAGATTCAGCATAGGATTATTTAATGGAATATTCTTCTCATATTAAAGTATGTATTCATCTGCGGGATGGACACGCTTGAAGCTCTGACTCCAGGGGACAAGGGGTGGAAAGGCAACACACGTAACCTAAACATTTGTATCCCCATACTATGCTGAAATAAAACAAAAATATATATAAAAATATGTATTCAAAAAGCAGATGAGAATAAATTGAGTCCATTGCTGCCATTAATCCATTCCATCAATCTTTCACTTACTCAGGCAAGGATTATCTTCAGATAAGCCTTGATGCCTCTTTAATGCATACCCCATATCATGCCCAAAAGGAAATCCCATGGGTTTTACCTTTATTAAAATATTTAGTATATCCAGAAGCCAGTTGTTTCTTATCACCACCACTGATTCCCACTGGTACAAGTAATTGTCATTTCTCACCTAATTTGTTACTATGAACTCATAAATAGTCTTCCTTCTCCAACTCAACCCCATGTCAATCTGTTTTCAACAGTGTTGTCAGGATGATCTTTTAAAATTTAAGTCAGATCATGTCACTTCTCATAGTCCTCCAATTATTTTCCACCTTAGTCACAGAAAGGCTGTATATATTAAAAGGTCCAACATTCCCTATAAATTCTCATAGACTGATATCTTTTTGATCTCATCTCTTACCATATCCCCTCTAGCTGCCTTAGCTCTAGTTACCAAAGATGTTAAAAAATGTACCACTCTGACATATTGACTGTTTAAGTTAAAGGAACCTGAAAAACAGCAGGTACAAAAAGATCACTCTGACCTTCCTACTGATTCTTAAAAGCAAAAGATGCAATTCCCACGTGAAAGATGCAACATCCTTATCCTGAAGGATAAGAAGTCAAGACCGAAAGAATTCTGTACATACCTTGTAAAAATAATTCTTATCTTTTGAGCCTTCCCACATAATTTAGTTGCTTCTTCAAAGTTATCATTTTTTGTCCAATTCAGTATATAAGTAAATGACTCTAACTGCTTCTTTGGGTCTTCATTTCCTTAAGAGGGTTCTCATGCCACATAAAACTTGCACTGAATAAATTTGTATGCTTCTCTCCTATTAATCTATCTTATGCCATTTTAATTCTCAGTTCCAGCTGAACCCTAAGGGAATGGAGGTGGAGCTTTGCCACCACCGAACTACAATAGTCTCCTTGTCATTTCTCAAACTCATTTGCCACATTCCCATTCAGGGAGTTTTCATTTGATATTACCTCTTACTCTTGACACTCTTCCAACCAGAGCTCCACACTGTTCTTCTTCATTCCTTCTGGTCTTTCTGTCACCTTCCCACTACCCTATTTACTACTGCAGCTCCCAATTCTGCCTACTTGTTCTCGTAGTAAGTATCACCATCTAACTGGTGTACTTTTAACTTATTTCGTTTATTGTCTCTCTCTTCTATCATTAGAATATGAGTTCTGTGATTCAAGTGGTGGTTGTTTGTCACTATATTATTCCAAGCTCTAGTGTATTCCAGGTACACAGTGGACAATTGATAAATGAATGTTAGAATAACCATGTAATGAATGAAGTACCTACTAAATGATAGAAACTGTCCTCAATACAAAGGAATATGGTACCGAATATCAAACTGAGTTCTTTTGGTAGATTGTTTTATTGTTCTCAATTATTTGCTGCCCTCCATCTAAGAGGAATATAATCCTCACTCATTGTCATATGGCTTGCACTGTACATCGAAATAGGAAGATATTTTCTGTTCAATTGGCATCAAGTTTGACCAGGCTATTGGCCATGGCGAATGGCATATAAGCAAAAGTGCCAAGGAGAGATTTAAGAGGCCATGCAGTTTCCTGCCATTGCTCTTTTCTCTCTGCCATGAGAATAGCATGTCTCAGATAGTGGCTGCTTCTTCAGCCTGGATTCCAGAATGAAGTAGAGCCTCAGTTGACCCACAGTTGACATATAATGTGAGCAAACATAAACCTTAGTGTTTTCAAGCCAGTAAAATTATGGGGTTGTTTCAACAAAATAATTAGTCAGGGAAACTTGACTAATACAATTCCTGACCTCATGAAGTTTACAGATACAAAAGGAAAGCCATCAAACCTACTGGAACATTACTTATGTTCTACTTAATTAAGTTTAAATCATAAAGAAATAGACTAGAGATGGAAACTTTACATACTGCAAAGAAAACAGAATTCAGGTGTCTCTGAAAAATGCTGGGCATCTTGCCCATGATTCTATGATATGTCTTCATTCTGGCCAAACTCACAGTTTCTCACATCTGTTTATTTGATATACTCTTGTTCTTCAGAGACACTTTATGCAGATGCATGCCACTGAGATGAAGAGGAAGATGTAAATTTGAACAACTTGTCACAATTTAGTGTGGTTCAGGAAGTTATATTCCTATTATGATACATGGAGTCATTTTAAACCTTTAAAATACTCTTTTATTTTACAGATTTTGATGTAAGTAGCGTATCAAAGAAAAAAATCCAAAATTTTACATATGAAAGAGTCATGGTTTTAGCCTCATAGCCCAACTGAATTTCTATGAATAGAGCCTCACAATCATTCAGTGTATAAGCAAGTACAGGGATAAAACAGCAGGAGGGAATGCATGCAACCCTAGCTAGAAAGAATTTCTATAAGCTTGTACCTAGAAGTCCATCCTCAGAGGCCAATACGCAACTGATTCCAACAACATGCTTCTTTGTTTTTCGTTTGCCTGTGTGTGCCAAGTTTTACATTTAAACTCAAAGCAATTTTTAATATGTTGTGGCACCAAAAAAAAAGGCTTGACTTGTATTCGGTTACCTTGCTTCTCAGGTAATTTTTTACTATGTTACTGAGTGTTAAAATGGAAAAAAAAAAAGTATAAAATATAATTAAGTCCTTGGGAATGAGCAAGAAAATAAAAATCTGGGTAAAACCAAGCAATAGGAATAAATATATAGTAGAGGATGATTAGAAAATCCAATTTCAGATGTAAACTGAAAGGAAGAGGAGTGTGATGTGTCACACATTTTTATATTTTTACCTCATCTGGCTCTCACATTTGTTTTAAAAATATTTTGTAGACAAGTGTTTGCAGGTAAGGTCTTTCTAGGAAAATACTCCTTGAGATCAAGATTTGTGTTTTTTTCCCTTAAATGTAAAATACATTATGTATTTTAAATGTGCATGATAATTAGAAAACAATATTTAATAGGTGATTTTTATGTTTTTTTAGAATTTTATGTAACACCTGAAACTTAAAAGAGAATCTATGTAAAATATATGTAAATTATGAAGTAGAATAATAAAATGAAACCCTGAAGATAGACTACCCAACATGAACTAGTTTTTCTAAGATAATGCTGTCCCTACTATCTTGTTTTTTTCTTATTTCACGTACCTGCTGCTATCCAGGGAGGTAGCCACATCTCTGGATTTAAATCTTGTATTTCCTGATCACTAATTCATTATTAAACATCTGTTATTTATTCCCCATTGTGTTTGAGAGAATGACGTGAAATCTTTCTGTGTAAAGACTTCATCTTTTTCCTCCTGGGCTTTACTTTAATGCATCTAAATTAGCAAATTATTATAATAAAATAATACACAGTGCAATCACAATATGTTGTACTTCAATGACTGGCTGTAGAACTTTACTAACAAAACCACACTAGAAATGTATAATTTTACCTCCAATTTAGAATAAATGATATTGATTTTGAAAGAAGATAGGTTCAAAGTCATGTTGGTAGTAGCAGCCATGTCCAGGGCCCAAGTTACCTAACTAATATCCCAGTGGTGAATAGTTATTGAGCTTCCACTATAAAATAGGAATATCAGGAATTATGCTTAGCTTTTGACAACAAGCCATAGAATATGTACAGTCACTACAGTCAGTTTTCTGTTGAAGAAAGTGGGACTCAGAGAAGTTAAGAAATTAATCTACAATCACAGACCAGGAAAGAGACAATGATGATATTTATGGCAAGGTCAATATGACTGCAAAATATATTCTCTTATCATTTAATTTTGTGAGTCTCAAGCTATTTTGTCACGTAGTTTTTTCCTTAATATGCTAAACATAGATGTTATAGGATTTCATTGAAGGAGGGTTTAATATAGATTTATATAATAGGAAAACTTTTTCTTCAAGGAGTAAGCATAAGATTTGAAAATGGAGAGAATAGAAACTGACAGGGAACCATAAATGAAGGTAAAACATGACAGGTAGAACAGTAAAGAAGGTAGAAATGAGCAAATTGTATAAGGGGAAAACTGAGTAGGTTAGATATTGCCTCTACAATTCAGGAGCCATGGCGCTAAATGAGAAAGTTTGATCAAATGTGAATAATTTTATCCATTACTTGACTAGTTCTATTTGCATATATCAGGATTCAGATATTTATTCAGATAATTTATAAAGTAACTTAACTACATGTGAAAACTCAACCTCAACAACCATGATTTTAGCTCCCCCTATTTGCACAGCCTTTCGATTCATAGAGGTATAATAGCGTTTTCTGACTATCTATGCCTGAATAAAAGCTATGGTAGACATCTTTTTTAGAGTTCAGACAACAGCAGTGGAGGGGCATTCTTCAAGCCCATGTCCTCTTCCATTAGTCTCTGAATATAACATGGGCAGAACATCTCAAAGTGCTGTTGTTTTATCCACAATCCAAGGTTTCAAATTTGGGCAGGCAGTGACAGAAGCTATATTGTTAAAAGGTTAATTAAGGTTTTAGTAGTTTAAAAGTCAAATAAAAATGTTCCAAGCCAAAGTAATAACGCTGGCAGAAATAGAGAGGCAAAGAGATGAGGGTAAGAATACTGTGGAGGATGAAGACTGGTATAAAGGAAGATTTAAAATGATCCGGTAATTATTCTGAAAGTTAGAATAAAAGAATAATTCATTATTTATAAATGGGAGTATGAAATAACCCAATCTCTGTGTTAGGAAGACCTTTTATCACTAAAAGGTGATACATTTTTTATCACTTAAAAGTGATAAAAAATATCTTTTTTATCACTAAAAGGTGATGAATCTTATAGAGAGATAGGATGTTAAAATCATAAGTTCTATTTGTATTCAACATTTATGAAATGTACTCATTAATCAAGCAATACTTAATAAGTACCTGATATATGCCAGGCACTTCTATGCCACAGTGAAAAAGGTAATTATAATTCTAGCGCTTGAAAATTCCATAGTATTGTCAGAAAAACAGGCATTAAACAAACAGTATCAGTTGAAAGAATGTTATAAAAGAGGCTCAAGATTGTATGGGAATATAAGACAAAGTGACATTTTCTCACTAAAAACTCAAGAAACAACTTCATACCAAATCTCTCATGGATTCATTGCAGTCTGCTTTTTGAAACTTCTGACAAAATCATTAGTTGTGTTTTTTTTTTCTAAATATTAACTCACTCATTTTATCAAACTAAATTTGCAAGAGTCAAATACCAAGTCTGTAAAACCAATGTTATTTATAATGATGCCATTTATAAAAATCATGCTCAAACTCAATGTTAAAACATTTAGAAATTTCCTACAAAAAGCTACTGGGAATAATTGAAAATGGAAAAATGAGAAATATTATCTGATGGGGCAGGGAAGAATATTTGGATGAAAGAAAGCAGAGACAAGAAACACAGATGTCTTTGAGTCTCATTCCCTCATTTGAGAATGAAAAACTTTGAGGTATGTTTGGGGAGCCTTGAAAATGCATAAGGGCATGGAAGATTAATGTAAATGTGAGGACATATTATTTCTGTGAACATCAGATATTCTTTGTGTTTTTCTATATGAACGTTAGGATGGTATCATCTTATATTATTCCAATATACATGTCTATCAGTCATTACCTAAATTGTTGGATGGTTAAGTCAAAAACCAAGTTAAACACAAGTGCAATTTTAAAAACCACACTCATAAAAACACATCTTAGTTTGAGAGCATTCAGAATAAAAACAAGATTCCTTCTCAGCCTTTGTGGTCATGAGGCAAAGAGACTCTACTCCCAAGGAGAAAGTTAGATATTATCAAAAGGGTATGATTTGGTAAATTATTTTTCCAGTGCTTTAATAAATCATAATGCTCATTGACAAAAACTTTTTGATCTTGTAATTTATCTGTATATCTAACAGGAGAGGTGAACCCCTAATTTTGCTTTTTTAATTGACAAAAATTATATATACTTTTCATAGAACATGGTGTTTTGATATATGTATACATTTTGGAACCACTAAATCAAGCTAATTGACATATTCATTGTTTCACACAGTTGCTTCCTTATGGTGACAACACTATAAATCTACTCTCTTAGCCATTTTCAAGTGTACAATATTTTGTTATTAACTATAGTCACCATGATGTATAATAGGTTTCTTGAACTTATTCCTCCTAAATGAAATTTTGTGTCCAATCCCCCACCCCACCTTCCAGTCTCTGGTAACCACCATTTTCCTCCCTGCTTTTATGACTTCAACTTTTTTAGATTCCAGATCTAAGTGAGGTTATGTCGTATTTGTCTTTCTGGGCCTGGCTTATTTCACATTAACATACTGTCTTAATCCACAAACACGAGATATCTTCATATTCAATTGTGTCTTCTTCAATTTCTATCATCAGCGTTTTACAGTTTTCAGTGTGCAACTCTTTTCCCTGCTTGATTAAATTTATTCTTATGTATTTTATTTAATTTTTTAGCTATTGTAAATGAGGTTGTTTTATTGATTTCTTTTTTGAATAGATAGTTGTTTGTGTACAGAAATGGTACTTATTTTTTTTATTTCAATAGAATTAGGTGATACAAGTGTTTTTTTGATAGAAGGATAAATTGTATAGTGGTAAAGTCAGGGCTTTTAGTGTCTTTGTCACCCAAATAGTATACATTGTAAACTACAAGTAATTTTTTGATCCCTCACCCTAACTCCCATCTTCCCCACTTCCAAGTCTCCAAACTCCATTATACCATTCTGTATGACCATATATACCCATCATTCAGCTCCTACTTATAAGTGAGTATATGCAGTATTTGTTTTTCTGTTCCTGAGATACTTCACTTTAGATAGTGGCTTCCAGTTCCATCCAAATTACTGCAAAAAACATTATTTCATCATTTTTTATGGTATGTATGTACCAAGGGATCTTTATCCATTCATTAGTTGACGGGCACTTAGATTGATTCCATATACTACTGATTTTGTATGTTAATTTTGTTATCCTGAAACTTGACTGAATTCATTTATTAGTTCTAGTAGTTTTTTGGTGGGATCTCTAGGGTTTTCCATTCATAAGATCATAGCATCTATAAACAGAGACAATTTAACTTCTTTCTTTCCAATTTGGATGTCTTTTATTTCTTTCTCTTTCCTAATTTCCCTGGCTAGGACTTCCAGTACTATGTTGAACTAAAGTGGCAAGAGTGGGCATTCTTACCTTGTTCTTGATGTTGGAGGAAAAGCTTTCAACTTTTCACTGCTATGTATGACATTAGTTGAGCTTCTGTTGTCACATATGGCCTGTTATTGTGTTGAGGTTCATTCCTTCTATACTTAATTTTTTGAAGTTTTTTTTTTATCTTGAAACAATGTTGAAGTTTGTCAAATACCTTTGATGCATCTATTGAGATTATCTTTTGTTTTTTTGTCCTTTGTTCTGTTAATGTGGTGTATTATATTTATTGATTTGTGTATGTTGAACCATCATTGCATCTTAGGGCTAAATCTCACTTGATTATGATGAATGATCCTTATAATGTACTGTTTAATTTGGTTTGCTAGTATTTTGTCTAAGAGTTTTGCATCTATGTTCATTAGGGATGTTGACTTGTAATTTTCTTTTCTTGTAGTTTTCTTGTCTGGTTTTGGTATTAGGGTAAACCTGGCCCCATAACATGAGTTTGGAAGTTCCCACCTCTGCAGTTTTTAGGGGGAGAGTTTAAGAAGGATTAGTAATAGTTCTTTTTAAAATGTTTTGTAGAATTCAGCAGTAAAGCTACTAGGTTCTGGGGCCTTTCTTTGATGGGAGACTTTTAATTACTGATTCAATTTACTTACTAGTTATTGGTCTGTTCAGAGTTTCTGTTTCTTTATAATTTAATCTTGGTAGGTTTTGTCTAGAAATGTATCTATTATTTCTGGGTTATCCAATTTCTGATATACGGTTGTTCATAGTAGTATATTACAATCTTTTGTATTTCTGTGGTATCAGTTGTAATGTCTCCTCTTTCATATCTGATTTTACTTATTTGAATCTCTCTTTTTTCTTTCCTTACTTTTCATTATCTATCTTGATTATAACCAATTTTTAAAAAGCTTAGAAAATTGTACTGTTAATAAATCTTTGCTGATATATTAACCAATTAATAATAATGTGAACATGATCAAAGTAATCTCAAGAGTGAGAGAAAATTAATAATTCATAAAGTAAATTATAGCAAATACAGAGAAATTAAGGCTAACATTCTCTTCTATGCTGAAAGAAGTGGCCAGATACCATTGATTGTTGCTTTTATTTAACCTTTTTCCTGTTCAAGTATACCCAACACTTAAAGATTATTTAAAAATTGGAACACTGGAAGACATTAAGTAATTATTTAAGTGAGTAGTTGGGTAGTCTTGTGCACTTCCAGTTGTGAACGTGATTGATGTTCTTAGATTCTAAGAGTAGATCTTATTGGTAGACACACTTGAGACTTCAACTTAGAAAATAAATGTTAGTGGAATCCAGTAAAATATAGAGAATCACATCCATGAAAATGAGTCAAGACTTCATATTTTGAGTTTTAAAAACTAAGATTGAAAGAAGGAATACATAAGTAAATAAACTTCATAGTTTTACATAGCACACTTATTTTTGTGCCCATGTGCCTTTGTTTTAGCTTTTTCTTCTTTATGGTCATCTTTTTTTCCTCTTCTTCCTTATGAATTAGTGCTCCATCTTCAAGGTAGAGTAATAATGGCCTTCAATATTATTATGTTGCATACATTTATTATCACTATCTAACAGGTAGCTCTTTTTATGCCCATTTCCCAGTAAAAATACAGACGCTTGGAGAATTTTTTTTGGGGGGGGACGGGGTCTTATAAATGATAAAAGTTTATTTCTCACACTTCTGGAGGATGGAAGTTCAAGATCAAGGCACTGGAAAAGTTCAGTATCTGGTGAGAGCCCGCTTTCTGGTTCATAGGCAGTGCCTTCTCACTATGTCTTCACATGACGGAAGGGCTGGGATCTCTCTGGACCTCTTTCATAGGGGCACAAATCCCATACACAAGGCATCTGTCCCCATGACTAATCACTTCCCAAAGACCCTGCCTCCTAAAACCATCACTTTGGTGGTTAAGATTTTAAGGTGAATTTGGGGGGAACACAAACATTCAGACCATAGCATGTAGGGAACTATGGCAAAGGGAATTAGGGCCAAGAGACTAATCTTTTGCACAAAGTTCAGGAAATTCCCAGCACTTGCCCCATAACTTCAACATAGTGTAGGAATGAGGCACCAGATAACCTTCTGTATTCTGTGTCATCTGCTCTTCCAATAAACTGTAAAATGTTTATAGTTAATTAACTTCCATAGTCTTCTTCCCACCTCCCCTACTATATCCCTGCCAGCAAAAACAAAACAAACTAAAAATGTAGACTCTACCATAGCATGAAATAAAAAATTCTAGTTATCTTATGCCATATTTCCTTTTTCTCCATATGCAGACTAGTAATCAAGCAAATAAAGTGATATAACCCATCTGGCATAGCAACTATCTTGTGGCCAAAACATTTTAAAATGGTTTTCGAATAGGAGAATCTTATTTATTCTTTTTTAAATTTCAAAATATTATAGGGGTACTACAAACATTGGTTACATAAATTGCCCTTGTACCATTTGAGTGAAAGCCACAAGTGTGCCCATCCCCCAGATATGTTCAGTGTACCCATTAGGTGTGAATTTACCCATCCCCTCCTCCCACCCCCTACCTGCTTGATTTCTGTTGATTTTTACTATCATATGTGTGCATGAGTGTTGATTGTCATGGAGTTTTTGAACCTTCCTAAACCAATTTGTACCCTGACCCTTTTGGTAAAGCAATTGATAGTCTCATTTAAGCTACATGGCATAGTGATAAAGAAAGTGGGCATTAAACTCAGACAAATGTGAACTAAATTGAGCATTTTCTAGGTATATAACCTGGCATTAGTCACTCCATCTCTCTGCACTTTCTTTTCTAATCTAAAAAAATGGCATTAATACATATTCTATAGGGCTGTTGGGAAGATTAAATGAGAAAATGTATGTAAAGAATCTAGCACAATACTTGGAGTGTCATACTATTCTCAGCAAATGGAAATGGTTATTATTTAGTAATATTAGTCATTCTTCATGAGTTTTCAGCGGTGCTTACCTGGATTTCATACTAGGCTCATCAAGAATTCAACATGGTCCTTCAGATTTCAGCTTATGTATCACTCTACTCTGAGAAATCACTTGTGACCTTCATTTCCCCAGCCCATCCCCTAAGGCTGCTTTCATGGCACCTTGGACTTGCCCCAAACTAGTGTTTATCTCATGGCATCATAATTGCCTAGTTTTTCGTTCATCTTCCCACCAGTTTCTGTGCTCCTTAAGGCCAATGCTGTTTCTGTTTGCTACTCTCCTGTACTCCCAATGCCTAGCACAGTGCCTGGCACATAATAAGTATAAAATAAATCTTGAATAAATTAGTAAGTAAGGGGAAAAACGGCTTCCTCAGTAAGATTTTAGAAAAATAGTGGTTGGTGGAGATAAGAGAGCTGTTCATTCACCTTGCCTTGCAGCAAAGCTGAAGTCTAAAGCTCTGAGAGGGTCAGAAGGAGCTGAAGAAAAGACAAATGCTAAAAACTGGCCTTGTCTGTCTTTCTCTCAATCAGAATTCTTGGTTAACTAGCCCACAAATCTATTGTTCCTTAGAATGACTCTGAAGCCCTTTAAAGTACCTTTTGAGTCATCAAAGAAAGAGGACATTCCAGTCAGTAGAATATGAGTGTGAATGCTTATCATTTTTAACTTGTGTTTAAGTTCTTTGGAAATTGAACTTTACTGATTAGAACATACTATAACTGTTTTGATTAAATAAAATATCTGATTAAATAACTCACGCTATTCACTAGTCATATATATTACAGTGTGTTTATTAGTGTCTCCTATTGGGGAAATCCTGATCTCATCGTTAACCACACAGTGAAACCATCTCAGCTGGTCATTAAGCTCTGATCCTTTCCAACCCCTAGTGACACACAGATATCTATCCGTAAACCCTCCAAGTTCTAGAAGCTCCACTTACTGGCTTCCTAGCAAAAGAACTTAACAGTCTTATTGTGCATAAGGGACTTAGCCTTTTCTGATCCCAGTGGGTAATTAAATGGACAGTAGTCACTTGAGTTGGAGAATGCACTTTTCTGCCTAGTAGTTACCATATATACCACACATATGATACCAATTTTCAGAGAATTGGAATGCACATGAACAAAACAAAATATTTTAATATCTATTTGAGTAAAAGAGCACTTTAGAATCAGTTGATCAGTTACACAATCCAGCACTGTCAATGTTGGAGACCAAGCTGACGTCATATTGAGCTTAGGACATTCTCTGGAAGCTGATTTTAACCATTTATCTCTGTCTCGTAAAATTAAAGAGCGGATTGTGGCAGGAAAAAAAAAAATCCGGTATTTCAGTTTTCTGGTTGCTAGGGCTATAGATGAAGAGAATTTCATGACTATGTTCCAAAGCTTATATTCTAAAAGAAGTTTCATTTTTCATATAGAAATAATAAAAGTGTAGGTGGCCCCAACAGCTGTAATTTTTTAAAATTAAGTACAGAGATGCCTTCTGCCAACATTTGAAGTTGACATTCTGCACAGCCAAAAACTCTGTTCTTCATTTTTATCTAATTTGAGATTTTAGCTACTATTTCCAGGCTATTAAGCACCGCTTCTGAACTCCCTTTGATTACATCAGGATGCCCCTGTTCCTTCAGTATTGATCAGCAGCGTCCTCTTCCCCAACAGGTGATAAATTTATTAGTAACTATCCAGGCCTCCCCAGCTTTAGGCAATTGTCTTCTTAAGAATTATAGTATTTATTCATTGGAGGATAATAAGACAAGGGAAGAAGTCAAATAATTTCGCCTGTAATTTGCAGCTGTTTCATACAGAGCGATGCTTCACAGAGAAAAGAGCCTGCAGTTCAGATATTATATAATGTCCCCTACTTTGCATGAGGCGTTGTGAATAATTTTTTTACAAGATGCACTTTATTTATGAGCAGGTCCCTCCATAGAAAGAGCTTGTTAGGGCTTAATGCTGATGAATGGAGACAGCACCATTCACACTTCCAGGTTATAGTCTGTCAGTGCTTTCATTATATGCACTAATTTACAAGGATTTATTTATTTTCTCCCAAATGTAAAATGTGCTCCAAGCTAAACATGCTGTCCGGGCGTCTGAGCCCGATGTTTTCCTTGGTGGGGAAGGTGGCGTAGGTATGGGGACTCAAGCTCTTATGTGTTGTTCGTCCCACCTCCACCCCCACCTGCCCCATATTACTGCCTACCTTTGTGGAAATATCAATGATCTATGTATTTTTGTTTGCTTTAAAAATGAATACTGGTTAAAATTTTAAAACCTGGAAGTGGTTTTCTCAATGCAGTTTAAATCTTTTCCTATCCAAAGACTGTGCCTTCAATTGTGTTTTAAGTGCTAATGAAAATGCTGTCAATGAACATGACCATTGGGACAAATTATGCCTACAACGTTGGGTACCAAGTTTTCGAGAGCTGGGTAGAACAATATCAAAATACGAAAGTAAATTGAATCTGTAGATCTTGCTAGCCCCAGATGGCTTTCTGTGATCTGAAATTGCTCACATCTCCATTTCTGAGGAATAAAGCTTAAAATATATACTGGGTATGTGTCACCTCCTCCCACCCAGTCTAACAAGCAGTAATAGATCTACTGCATCATCACTATCCCTGGGTTATAACAGTACTCACTACGGGAGGGAAAACCTCCCCAAGTGTTAGACAAAAATAATTCTCTTTTTTCTGCCTAGGCTTTTTCCAGTTGGTTTTTACCCTCAGTGAAAATTAAATACCCCTTAAACTTCATCATTCAAGATGTCATAAACTAGTTGGTTGGGGAATTTGTGTGTTTGGTTGGTTAGTTGATAAGAGAAGGAAAATGAGAGGAAAATATGTACATATAAAATATGTCTAGGTGTATCTATAAAGCACCTATCACATAGTTCCCTCAAAGCCCTTTCTACTCTTTCTTTTTCAACCCCAAACATAAGTATAACCCAATCAAAGTTAATTAAGAGCCTCAAGGAAAAAGAAGTATGTTTGGGATTTGGACCATGATAAAAGAAGTTGCTACACAAATATATGAAAGGAGAATATTCTACAAACTGTCAGCAGAATAAGCCCTGAAGGCAAATAGTGAGTATTTAATAGGCCCAAACTTATTTCAAAGGGCACTAATCCATGGAACTCAGCTGACATGAACAGAGAGAGAGAGAGAGAGAGAGAAGTTCACAGTGTTTAGAACTTCACAAAAATTAAAAGTGGGAAAACCCGATAAAGCCCAGGATTATCCTCCCTGCATCAGCCCAAACTTCTCACTCTGTTGGGGATGAAAAGTATGTTAGTCAAGGAACAGAATTGTCCTCCCTGATGTCAGCATAAAGATGTAAAGACCTCATCACATACGCTAGTTAAGAATACATTTGTTTCTCTATACCTTTTGCAAACCTGCTCAAATTTTTAGAGGATCAGATTCTCTAAGTTTACCAACTCCTAGTTAAGAGCAACACTTCATTTTATTCTTAATATCCTTAACTTTCTAAAGTTTTAGAGTACTCCTCTTACTCTTAGTTTCAGTGTATCCAAATTCTTTGTCCTTTGTCACAGAGCCTAGCATAGTGGCATTCAGTACATGTGGAGTAAATGATTCGTGATTTCATACACTTCAACTACGTCTCCTGTCAGCCTTTCTCTCTCCAGACCTGAGTCTTAATCTCTCAGTCCATCCTCTTATGACAGCCAGATTTTAAATTTCACACTTAGTGATATTTAATATATAGGTCATAGAAGATGGTCTTAAATAATAGGCTTGCCACAAACCAAACCAAATTCTAGTCAGTCAAGAAATTAATTTTGCCAAAATACAAACAAACAAAGAAAAAAAGAAGAAGTTCCCCTTGGTTCATCTGCAGCCAAAATGTTCTGGAGAAGAAATAAATGTTCATGTGCCATCATAATTTGACCCGATCCAGTCTTAAAAGTCTTTTTATAAATCTCCTTAAAGGTCCTTATGTCTCTAAAAATGATAAAGGGATTTATTGACATGGAATTACCTTGTTTGGACATGTTAGATTCCTTGGAGAACTCACAAAAACACAGATGATTTTAGAAGCATTCTAGGGAAGTTAAAATGAATCTGTAACTTTTTATAAATGTTAAGGATTAATACTTCATAAGGATCATTAAGATTAATCAAAGTATACCATAAAGCCATGTCTTAATATTAACTTCCTGCCAAAGAATTAGCTCATGTAAAAGCAGTTTATTAAGTGGGATTTACAAACAGTCTTTAGATGAGTTCATGCTTTGCCAGGAAATTAGTGTGTGTGTGTGTGTGTGTGTGAGAGAGAGAGAGAGAGAGAGACAGAGACAGAGACAAAGACAGAGAGAAAGAGAGAGAGAAAGAGAGAGTTGTGTTTTGTTAAAAGGACATGCTTGTAAGCATGAAAGTTCCTAACTTTAACATACACTCAATGAGTTTCACCAGGTCTGAATAAAGGGGAGAGGGGAAAAGACTAAATTGTAGACTAGTTTGAAAGTAATGCCATGTGGTTATTTTCAAGAGCACTGCCAAAATTACCAAGGGAAACAGGAGTTGAGCCATATGTTCTTTGTGTCTGACGCTTTTTATATGTATTATTTCATATGATACAACAACCTACGTGTAGAGAAACCAACTCATCCTGGTGTGTCAAGGACTTCTCCGGTTTTAAAACTGAACCCTGCCTCAGTCCTGGGCAAACCAGAACAGTAGGTCACCTTAGCTAGGTAAGACAGATTATCTTTTCCCCATTTTACCAAAGAGGAGGCTGAAATTTGGAAATGAATGACTCAAAGTCACACATCAGTTGTAAGTGGTGTATTCAGTATTAGAACCCAAGCCTTCTAACTGCTATCATAATACACTTTCCAAGAAACCAAGCTGTAATTAACACAGTGTGTAAAAACTACTGTGAAAATTTTATTGGCTTTTATTTTTTCTAGAAGCTTAGCTATTCCCTTTCTAATGCCATAATTTTGCTCTCCAAGCCCCCTTTTAATAGATAATACAGAGAAAAAAAGACTCAGCCCAGTTTACTGGAATTACTCCAAACTCCCCTGTTAACTGAGTGTGAATTAATGAAAATAATTTTTATGCTTTTCTAGTCAGTTGTTTCCTAATGCAACCATGAAAGTAAGCAGCGTCCTGTGCATGCACACCCTAAAAGAAATGTAACATATGCTACCTCTTCTGTTTTTTCCCATTTATGTTAAAGAGGATTTTTTTTTCTGTTCATGGGGGTATGCAAACATCAAGGGAGTAGAAATGTAAAACTGGACAAAATAAAATTATTAGGCCTGGTGTTATCTCCGTATGTTACTTTTTGTCATTTCTTCTCAATACACAAAGAAGTGAATGTGTACCCCAACAAACCTCTACCATTACTGTCCTGTCTGTACTGAGCAAAATTGGACCTGTATATCTTTAAAATGCCTTTTCATTGCTATGGCTTTTTTCAAAATACTGATCTTAGTGCAAATGTGGCCCACTAGACTACTAATGCTCATTTGCTGTTTCCCAACAGGCATCACAGTTGATAGGCATGGATTCATTTACTTTGTGGATGGGACTATGATTCGGAGAATTGATGAGAATGCCGTAATCACAACTGTAATCGGCTCAAATGGTCTGACTTCCACACAGCCACTGAGCTGTGACTCAGGAATGGACATCACTCAGGTAGGCACCACTGGGTTTCAAGTGTTATCACCAATTGACGTCGTGGAAATAGATAGCAATTTTCTCATACAGAAATCAGGTAGAAAGGAAGCGTGGTGTATCTGTTATAACACCAGATAGCAGAAGTTTCTCTTTTATGTAAGTTACTTTTTTCCTCCTCAGAAAAACTTAGTTGGTAAAAAATGGTAAGGATAGAAGCAATGCTAGGTGGAATATTGTCATAACAATTAAAGTCTCCCAAATTTGAGCCAATTAGAGGGGAAGGCCAATCTCATTTATTGACTATTTTCCAAGATATGTAAGTCCATTATTTTTAAATGAAACAATAACTCAAGTTTTAAAAAGTAATGACTACTAAAGCTCTTTAGAAATCTTTTTGTAATGAATATATGAGCGTAACTTGTTATTTATGTGAATATAAATAGCTACCTCTAGGGTGTTTGAAAGTTTTCTTAAGTAAAAGCAACATCCTCTTTAAGATCTATTTTACATTTATTTAGGAAAAATGTTTTAGGCCAGTGACAATAAAAGAGAAAATTTACTATAGCTCTCATCTCAGCCTACAATTCTACAAAATCAGTATCAGACATGCAAAGAGATTTTAGAGCATACAGCATAGTCCCAGCACTCTGCAGACGCCTTTTTTAGCGTACAGATGCAAGAAGTTGGTGTGCAAAATGAAGGAGATAGATTAGACAGTCCTCAAAAGAACTTTCCAGTTCTAACATTCCATATATCTGTGACTCTGATGAAGTAGACTATTAGAAAATCTTTTCAAAGAGATTAGAGTGGATGTTGAGAGTTTTAGAACTTATTAGTGTATCAGAGAGGATGGTTTTGGCTTCAAGTAATAAAACACTTGTCTAAAAGTGGTTTAAACAATAAGGTTTAATTATCTCACATAATGAGATGTCCAAAAGTAGGTAAAAATGCCAACAGATTTCCCTCTTATGTCACATTGGCCAGAATTGAGTCACATGCCCATACCTTCACCAGTGACTGGCAAAGGGGAAATGGGATTTCCATAATGGATTCACACCCTCTGGAACTGGGTCCTCTTCCCTGAGCATATTGCTGCCTGATTCTTGAACCAAAGCCAGGGTTCTGTTAGCAAGGAATGAAGGGTTGCTATTGGGTAGGCAACCAGCGGTATCTCCCACAGTTAGGATATTTTGGTTGCTTCATTTATCATACCACCTAAAACCAAGGGAAAAAAGGAAAGTAGACTGAACATATCACCCAGAAACCTTTCTTTAGTCATTAGCTCTAATATCTCCTCCCACCTCCACACACCATGAATATACAACTCTATAAAAAACTAGAAATGTGCCTATTTGGGATTTCTTCTTCCTTCTTTGCTCCTGCCCAATCCCAGAAACTCAGAAAATGGTCAAATATAGCCAACTACAGAAATAAAATGGGGAGTTAGGCCCGGAAAACTGACAAAATGATCCAGCTGTTCTTAATAGAGATTTGAGTGGGTCGGTCTATCAAGTCCTAGAACAGGCCAACTTTCCATGATTCAAATCTTGCAGAAGGCAAGGAAAAGGAGCATTATTTATGGCAATAAAGAAGGGTGTAAATGCATTTATATGGGGGAGGGGGAAGAGAAAGTGTGCACATGTATTATTCACTTGCAGGATATTTTTAACTTAAGATAGGACACTTAGTATTGCAATCAATCAACTCTAAACAACTTTTATGTTTCTTTTTTGTTGTTATTTGTTTTCTTTCTTTTTTATTTTATTTTATTTTTTTTTATTTCAGCATATTATGGGGATACAAATGTTAGGGTTACGTACATTGCCCTTGCCCCCCTCCAGTCAGAGCAACTTTTATGTTTCTATGTGGAAAAGTTATGCTGAATAGAGAATTCTTTGTCCAAATAGAGCAAACATATGATCCTCATGACCATGAGAAGGGTTCTTTTCCACATGACAGTTTCCAAACATAATTGCCACCATAAAATCTACCTCATCCTTTTCAGGTTGGGATGTACAATGCAGCCTACTGAAAAGGAGCCCTGGAAACTAGGAGACAGAATCACATTTTTCCTATGGCATTTCATTCCAAGCCTCAGTTTCTCTGAAGTACCCCCTTCCCTTTTTTTTTTTTTTCCAAACAATTTCACTTTAGAGACACAGTAGATTTTGAGGCGAGGGGTGACGGGTTGCATGACATGAGAGGGCGATGCTGGAAGCCAGCAAGATTTGCTAGGAAAGAAAGCAGGCTTCATAGCCAAATTATTTGATAGCTATCTCTGCTGCTGTTCACCATGCCCTGTTCTGTGCCTGAGGCACACTAAAAAATAACTACGATTTGTCCCCCCAGAGTGGCTTAGAACAAGAAAGCCACACTGATCTCTACCGTGTCCAGAGTATCACCCTCCACCTTTATTAGGGACCTGCTTATCATGGCCCCATTCCCCCAGTCTGGAATACCGCTGCTGCTCCAAATCCCATTCCCACTCCCTTCACACTCCACCTCCTCCATGGGAACCTTCTCTAACGGTTCTAGTCCTCTCTGTCATCTCATTCCCTTACTGGAATTTGTTCTTTGTTGGCAAACTGTGTATCCAACTAGTCTCACATGGTAGACTGTGTGTTCTTTGAACATGCATAGTAAGTGCTCAGCAGGCACAGCTAACATATATACCAAAAGGCCAAAAGGACACAAGGGTGAAAAGAATATGGAGGAGTGGTGACAGAGAGAGCTAGAGAGGTAAGTGGGGTGAAATGGCAAAGGACCTTATAAGCAAGGTAGAGTTTCAGTTTTATCCAGTGGACAATGAGGAACCAATAATAGCATCAAGGAGAAAATGCATTTTTAAAATAGTATTAAGCATGGAAATCATTTTTAAAGATCATTCTAGCTGTTGTATGGAGAATCGAGTGGAGTGAAACAGTGCTAGAGGCAGAGAGACCACCCAAGAGGCAGTTGAAGTAATCAGGTATGACAGGGCCAAAACATATCAATATATAAAGGATAAGCCCCTTTCTAAAGGACTGCTGTATAACTTAAGTTGCTTTCCAATGTTTTTTGGATGTTCAGTTGATACTGCTTTGGGACACAACTCTGTGGTGAAACTGTCCATGAAGCTGCTCAACTTTATGCAGGCTACATAGGCAAGCAATGTCAATGGCTGAACCTAAAGTATCACAGTGTGAATTGAGATAGCAAATTAGTGAAATGTGGGAGCTAATATCAATGAACTTGTTGACTGGCAATTTCAGAATTACCAAAGTACATGGATGGTGGTACCATTCACTAAGACAGGTACAAGAGGAAGAAAAGCAGGTTTGAGTGACGGTTGGATGAGGGGTTCAGTCTGAGTTCAGTATGTTGAGTTTGAGATGCCTATATGGCATCCAGGTAAAACTACCTGGCAAGCAATTGGATACAAGTCTAAATCGCAAGGTCTGAAATACAGATTAGATTTGTGATGATTATTAGTTTACATATGGTAATGGCAAATAGGTGAGTGGATGAGATCTCTTGGGGAGGGTACATAACATAAAAAGAGAAGAAGACTTAGACCAAACTCTGAGGAACACCAATATTCAAGAGAAAGCTGAAGAATGGTAACCCACAAAGGATGCTGAGAGGAAGAGACCTGACAATTAAGAGGTAAACCAGGAAGTTGTCAAAAAGGCCAAGGGAAGCAAGCTTTTAAGAAGAAAGGAATGGTCAATATCAAATGCTGCTTAGTGATCATGGAAAATAAGGTGTTTTAAGAAGCCATTTGATTTTACAGCATTAATAACTCTAATAAGAATGCCTTTGGTAGCATGCTAATTAATGGAAGTCAGATTGCAGTGGCAGAAATAGAGAAAGTAAAAATAGATCACTTTGAGATGTCTGGCTGGGAAGGATTGGCTTTGGCATCAAAGCCAATCAACTCCCTGGTGTGGGCAAATCATCACCTAGATGTGGCACAGGTGAACAAAAGCTGGAACACATGGAATGAAATCAATGGGTGAGTGGATAGAGTGTTTACCAGGAGGAAACCTATGTGTGGCACGGCCTCCTAGATGCTCAGCCACTATGGCCAGAGCTTCCCATCTGTTTAGACAACTGTGGCAGATTGACGACAAATGTTTCCCATGACTGTACTTAAGAACATGGGCTGTCTTCAGCTAGACAGAAGAAAGCTGAGTAGGGAGCTTCATAACACCCTCCAAGAGCAAAGCCCCAGTTGTTTATAGTAGTTCTTACAGTGATCCAGCTGGGCTTACGCAGTGCTCAGTTTCATATTTCAGTAAATCAAAATATACTGAAGGGTGAGAGCAGAGACAAATGTCTAAATGAGAGCGCACAGTTTCTGCTGACACAAATGGACAGGGGAGAAAATAGAGGCCTGTGCTACAGCATGAAGATTTGAATCAGACCCTAAGAAAAGCTTCTTGTTTCTAAGACTATGTGGCAGCATCATACATTATCAAAAGATTTTGTGGAGTTCCCACCTTTTGAAACTTTTCAAGCAAATATTGGATCACAATAATCCATGAATGCTTGACATATATGCCTCTGTGAAACAAGGAAAATGGACCAACTGTTTTCCCAAGGTTTCTTCCAACTCCGTGAAGGTTTCTTTACAGAAATATAAACAAATTTCTAAAGTTCCTTGTTATCTTTCCCGCATTTCAAAACTAAAGGTCTCCAACAAGAAAAGGCCCATCTCTGCTAGCATAGTATCTATGGAGGTTGGGAAGTGATGTGACAGTGTGATCCTTTTTCTCTTCCTTGCCTTTATCTTCTGCACTTTCTGAGGCAAACATGAACCCCAGAAAGAATCAGTTCTCAATAGCTTGTCATAATCTTCAGCAGATCAAGATGTCTTATATTAATTCAAAGAATAACTGCCACCACTTATAGAGAGCTTATTATGTGCCAAGAACTGTGCTAAGCATTTTATTCGCACTGTTCCATTTTATCTCCACAACCCCACCACCCTTGAGAGGTAGATATTATTATCTCCATCTGCAGAGGAGAAAACTGGTAGTCAGAAGGATTAGGTATTGGTCTACAACCATTGAATTATTAAGTGATATAACCAGGATTTGTGCACAAGATTTCTGACCCCAAGTGTGCATTTTCCCAACTTCCACATTCTCAATGACAATTGGAGATGACCTAATATCATTGTATTTAGCTGAGTGACAAATGCTGCTTGGTTGAGGAATATGCTGTTTATTCACAGAATGTGTGTTTAGTGGCACTTAGGAAATAGCTTAATAAAATCTAATCATCTCAAGAAATGAAATTTGCTTTGACAATAAAACCAGCCATTTGTTCAAAATCAATATCTTTTTTTTGATTTACTGAAATGTGAAACTGAACTCTCAGTGTAAACTCTGAAGCATAACTGCCCTTTGTAAGCACTGCTATAAACAACCAGGCCTTTCACTTCAGGAGATGAGTTGATTATGAAGAGGTTGGGCTCTTTATTTCCGTTGCTGCTTTTGAATCATCTTGCTCTGGTAACTCACTTTCATCTTGTGCCTGACTAGAATGGAATTGGGAGTTAGACCAAGTCTCTTGGTGGGATAGCAAATTTGAAAGCAGATTTACTCCTTGGAGCCTAATGCTCTTCCAGAAATTGGTGCAATAGGAGATACACAAGCAAAATGGACCTTTTGTATGCACAGGTCATCCTGTTGACCTACTGCTGCCCATAAGGTACATACTTTGAGGTGTTTGTCTAGAGCATCCAAATACACAGCCAGTGCTCCATAAGTGCTTGTTGTATGATCTGTATACTCCCCACCGGTTCCTAATAGCACCCATTTGTTACATGGGCCTAACAGGTGGAGGGAAGCATCATCCATGGTTATGAAGGAAAGAAGGTAACTGGTTCTTTGGAGGAGCAACCTTTACTCCATACATTTAATCTGTTGAGCTAGTCCACTAGGAATCTTACTCCTCTCCTCAGTCATTTGATTCTGGACTCCCCTCTAGAATATTCTCACTATGTAGTAACAGTCCAACCTCCTCCAGGAGAGGTTCCTCCTCCTTCTTGTGATAGGGAACTTACTACCTCCCCCAGGCAGCTCATTCCATCTTTGAATGTCTCTGGCCAATAGAGAGCTCTTCTGGGATCCCTTTAACTTTTTATCTTCCTTTAACCATCTAGTCTTATGTAACTCTTCAGGCCTTGAGTTATAAATTTAATCTGTTTTCTACAAAATAAATATACTAGTGAACCAAGCATTTTACTGGGTAATTGTATATATATGCTATCTTATTTAATCCTCATGAAAATCCTTAAAGATGAGTATTATGTTCCCCTATTTTCAATAAATGTGAAAAACAAGATTCAGAGGCGTTCAGTAACTTGGTCAAGATCACACAACCAATAAGTGACAGAGTTGGGATTTGAACCTGGTCAACCTGATGCCAAAGTCCATATTATTTTCACCAAACTACTATATCAAACTCCCTCTTCCACATGACAGCCCTCTCAATACAAGATAACTCTCTCATGCCTCCTAAGATAGATACATCCTCAATTCATTTAACTGTGCCTCACTTGTCATGGTTTTGAGTTCCTTCACCATTCTCCTCACGCTTCTCTGAACATGTTGCCATTTATCTATATCTCTTTGAAAGGGTGGCTTCCAGAAATGGATAAAATAATCCAGATGTGCTCTGACTGACTACTCAGAGGTAGAATGGGGACCACCACAATTCTCTCCCTGTATTCTGTTTTTGTTCCTTTTGCCCAGTGATTTTCAAAAGGACTTTAGCCACAGAATGTTTACTTCAAACAAAATAACTCCCAATTCATAAAATAGATGCAAACAGCAAATTCAAACAAAAAGTAGTGTCCCAGAACCTTCCCTGTTCAGGCTTACTCCCACACAATGGTAGCTTGCACAGTGACTCTCCAAGGCACTTTGAAAAATGCTAAAGAAATAAAGAGCACAGATTAACATATGGCAGCTACAGTTAAATTAATTATTTCTCAACTACATCACACTTTTGACATATGATGTGACTACAGAGAACTAAAATTCACATGGCTCGCATCCCCATCTCCTCATCTTGTTCTTGCACAGGTAGTTATTTGCATCATACCACAAGGTCTTACCTTAATCTGTATTCAATTCCATGTTGTTGATTCAGTCCATTTATTTGTGTTCTTACGCTATTATCCAATATCTTCACTATCCTTCCCAGCATTGTGTCACCTATGGATTTGATGAATGCCTTCTATGTCTTCATCCATGATAAAACTGATGGATGCATAGACCAAGACATCATTGTGGCACCACTAGAGTAGTTATCTGTTAGATTATGGACCCATCTGTTTAAACTATCACCTATGGGTTGTGATTCATAGTAGATCAGAAAATCAGTATAACAAATTATGAGCAGCTTTTAAAAAAGATGAAACACAACAACAAAAAAATCATAGTGTATCGTGTGTAGTAAGAGTAAGTATTGTTTCATAAAAGTTTTATTTGAACTGGATAATGGTGTACAATATAGTTCTTAGTGTGGTCACAATCAAAACCAGTTTGAAAGCCACTACCTTCACCTATATTTCTCCCAACTTATCCATAAAGGTATTATGAGAAACATTACCAGGTTTAAACTGTGTTTAAAAGGAAATAAAAACCACTTGACAGAATTTGTTTCCAGTCATAGTATCCATAAACACCAACTCTTCATCTGAGAACTAAGAAACAACTGTTTAGTAACAAAATCAAGGATCTTTTCCAAATTGACATAACGCTCCCTTCATACAGTTTGTGGGGCACATCGAATTCTTCTTGAAGTCAAAACTATGTTTAGCCATCTGTAATCTTCCAGCATATCTTCTACTCACCACTATTTCTCAATAATCACAAAAAAAAAAATTGGTTCTGAAAACCGTTTAGCAAGTTCTCTTTAAGAGGTAATTCTTCCTGGCCAGAAAACCTGACTCACTTAAAGATGTTAGGTGCTCTTTTACAATCCCTTCACCCATCTTAGGTTTTAGTAACTTTGAATCAATGTGCTTTATAGTCATTCTCCTTGACAGAGAAAACAAAATCTTCCCTCTCTCACATCCATCAGTGTTATACCACCTACCCCAAGCAGCAGACTTCTTTCTTCCCTAGTTATTTTCTGCTCTCTGCATAACTGAAAAAGCCATTTTCTCCTGTCCTTAGAAATTTTTTTGCAAGCTTCAGCTAAAGTAAGCACAACTGGATAGAAGGGGAAATATAAAGCCTCCTCTTCAAAATCTACATGTCAATTCAATTTTATACAAGTGGATTCAGCATTTTCTGTTGTTTTCAAAAAACATGTATAATAACATCTAGGCATGAAAAGTTACAGCAATCTGGAGATTAAAAAAAAACGGTAGTTTTAAAACAGAAAAGGCACCTTCTTTTCCCCTTCTTACACTCTTGCCTAATGTCTCTCGTTGGCTCTCCCTCTCTCCGCTGCCAACCCTTTCATGTCGACATGATGTCCTCCATCACCCTAAGTGATACAGATGATATTGAAACTCCAGTTCTTCAGTGGTTACTTGCCTTTCTTTGTGCACTTCCATCACTCTCCCATATGCACACTGAAAGAGAACAGAATTAGATCTTTCGAATGAAGGCCATTATAAGTGAAATTCCCCGCGGGGGACAGACTTCTGAATTTTGTGAAGCTCTGTAGGGAATCAAGAAAATCTGAATTATAATAAGTTTGCTTGAATAAAGGGATCTCCCAGGGGAAAAAAAGAAAGTTTATTTTAAAAGTTCTTGCCACCAGAAATGAAAACCTCACCTCCTCCACCCCACCACACCCTCTCAATATTTTCACGACTCAACCCATCTCACTGTCAAAGCAAAGAAAAGGTCTGTGGCTACACTTCAGATAATTCAGACACAGGGATGTGTGGTAGGAGGAAAGAGTGAGTTGCAAGTAAACAGCAAGACATGGAAGATGAAAGCAAGTTATCTGAAATATCTGAAAACACATCTATTAGGGGCCAGCAATGCCAGTGGGCAGCAGACACAGCTAGCTGGGAGAAAAAAAGAGATGGCCAAAAGGATCAAACAAGATTAGGGAGTGGAGAGAAGATCAAACGGCAGATCATTGAGGCCCAGGGAGGAGTAGAATGGAACCAAAAAAGTTATTTGGTAGTCCTTGTGCCAAACATTTACTCTATGCCAATTGGTCATGGTTAGTTTAACCAACTGCATCAACCATTTGCATGGTAACTGCCAACTAATGGATCAGATGGCATTAAAAGTCATACCAACCAAACCTCCAATAATTTTCCCATTTTCTTTTGTTGTTTTCATGCCTGGATAACATGAATAGTGCAGCAATCTGATTGCTCAGCCATTGGTTATTGCAGGAGTCCAAACATAAACACCCTAAATCAGCAATGTTTTGTTCTATTCATTTGAGCCACATGCACTCAGTCAAACCACCAATCACAGCCAGTCTGTCCTGCTGATCCAAAGGCTCATAATGTAAATGTAGAAATGGGAGTAGGGGAAGTGTTAGTCTCTACAAGATAAAGAGGGAGCTCAATCTACATCAACTATATAGCAGGACATTGTTAACTTAGCCACACCCTTCTCAAAGATGTCAATAACCTTAAATGTGAAAGTATTTAGATTAGAAAGTGATGACTATTGAATAAAAATGAGCAAACTTCCTACCAGACATGTTTATAAGCCTGCAATAATTATTCATTTCTTCAGAAGTACAGGGGCACATTTTACCAAAGTTCTCTGGACAATTGCCTAATTCATCCATTTCCCTTTGACTAAGTTAGGATGTTCTAGTAGAAAGAATATAGACAATCCTGAGTGTGAGGCAGTATTCCACCATTTATTAGCAATGTGACCTCAGGCAAGTTATTTAAGGTCTCTGAGCCTGAGTTTCTTCATCAGTAAAAAGTGGGATAAAAACACTTAGTGTCTCCTAAGGCTGTCATGATAGTTAAATGGGAAAACTCATATGAAAGAACTTTGTTTTTTGAAAGGCACTTGAAACTATAAATTGTTGGTGCTAATCGGAACTGAAGAGAGGCCATATGGCATTATATGTAACCTTGACTTTTATATGTGCATTTGCCACACCAGTTAGGTAGGCATGTGGAAGGAAAGTGTCACAAACCTCAATCTACACAGCAAATTATGCTGTCACAGAGCATGAGACAACAGTTAGAGTTATTTAGATTCTGATTTGACAGCAGCACCAAAAGCCATTTAAAAAGTTTTATTTAGGAGTCCCTAGTGGCTCTCCACATTATTACTCACCTGTAAATGAGAGATTTGTTAGAGTTTATGGCTGAAAATTATGCAATAATGCTAAATGAACCTGCTTGTAGTTGCCATTTCTATATTTTAGAAAAATAACATCTCTTTCTGAATCATTTATTCTGCTCTCCTCTGAAAAATGGGAATATAGAAAAAATTAAATCATTTTTGTCTATCTTGACCCAAAAGAGAGTTCTCTATAACTTCAGATTCAGCACTACACATGGAAAACTGACACTGTAATTTTAGAACTGTTTAATTATTCCTTCTTATGAAAACTAATTCAATAAATGGCCCAATTGTTGGTCAAGTGGCCTCTCGTTTTTTAATGTGAAAGCACTTGGAAAAGTATGAAGTGCTTTACAAATATAAGGGATGATGTAAAATGTTAATTGGCATTTTCATGAAATATTTTCTGTTGATTCATCATACACTTGCTAAAACGGGAGGATGCAAGAACAAAATAAGTCTGCAAGGTGGTTATTCTGATTTTGTAATATCTGTGGTCGTCAGTCTAATTTAAATGCATCCCTGGATAATGTTATTTATTGCTTATGCAGCCCAGACCTAGTCTCCTGGCTCTGTCAAATATAGAAAAACACCTTCTGCCTTCTGGAACTGTAAAGGAGAGCCAAACCTTTCTCTAATCCTTTAATAGGGGATGCAAGAGACAAAATCAGGTCTTTAAGGTAGACTCTCCCTTATAATTATACCAACATAAAAAGTTAGTAAAGCATAGTGGTTTGGGCACACAGACTGCCTGGGTTTAAATTCTTGGATCCACCACTTGCTAGATGTGTACCCCTGGAAAAAAATTCTTTATATGTAAATGAGGATGATACTGTTACCTTCCCCATAGGGAGGTTGTGAGGATTCAATGAGGTACTCATAAATCACTTAGTGAAGTGTTTGACTCATACGTGTTCAATAAATTATAATGTCATTATTATTCGTACTACTACTAGCAGTAGTAGTAGCAGTATCTGAACTCACTAAGCAGAGAATTGAACTTATAATTTACAGAAATGGGGTGAAAAGGACCAAAAATAAGTTTGGAACTGATATAGAAATTGTATAATCTTCCCTTCTGTCCTTTTCACATAGGTATGCCTTTTGCAGAGAGGCATATATCTGTAGGTGAGTTTGATGGGCTGTAGCAAACATATGCTCCAGAGACTGATCTTAACCTGCTGTGACCTTCACAGAATGTTTCATCTGCCTAATGCTGATGTGAAGCTCTATGTAGATTACTTAATGGATGCTCACTATAGTTACTCAATAGTGCTCCAAATCCTTCATTTTCTTTCTACTTTCAAGAAGTGCCATACTGACTATGGAGCTAAGGCTGCAATGTAGCATGAGTTTCATATATCTGTGAATTTGAGGTTTTAAATCATCTTCCATCTCTTTGACATCAAGAGGTAAAAAAAACAGCTCATTCAGTGGGTGGCCTGCAGCCATTCTAGGTGGGTCAATTTCATAAAAAATAAATATTAAAGTAGATAAGAAAGAAGACAGTTTATCTAGGTCAATATGAAGAATATGACTCTCCCAAGACAAAGCAAAAAGGCTCACAGCTAAGTAGGGAATCAGAAGGAAAGAAGTTATGCAGCAGACATATCATAAAAACAAAGAAGTGTCCTAGGATTTCTGAAGCAAGTTTAGTCTATGAGTTGTTTCATCTATCCAATGAGTCTTCTGTTTTTATCAACATATTCTATCAGCTTTTTAAATCTAATATATAAAAACCCAAATCTAACAAAATGCTAAACTGGGAGAAATAAGATTATCCACAGAGTTCCTTTAAATATTGTTTCCCTTCTCCAAATTTATTTAAACCCATTTTATAAAACCACACATTTCAAGCCTATAAAGTCGTTTTACTCTTAGGTAAAATGACAATCAGTAAAATCACAATAGAATAACTTGCTATCAGAGATATTTGCATTGCTCCCTCCAAAGTGACACCTCGAGCTATTTATATAAGAAGTACAGAAGAACAGGCCAACATCTTCAACTCCAGCATATCCAAATTCTGCTGAAATGTCTGCACACAAGCAAATAGCTAGAGTTGTCAGGGGCCTTAAAATAAAAGTCAAGGACCGTGCTCAATGCTATATCAAAAACATAATTTATCACATAAATAAAACTCCCTCAGCAGTGTCCTCTTTCCACACAAAGGACAATGGCACGTTAGCTCTTATTAAAACTATTAAGCACCAGAGGAGAAGCTCTTCAAAGTTCAGGGTGAGTCACAAGATGCAAAGCTTGCAAACTACTTTTGAACCACTCAGTCTTCTACGCATTTTTCTTGGCAGGCACTGTGACCTGAGGTGAACCTGAAGCTCTCTAAGATACAGAAATATCTGGCTGGTAAATTCAGTGGTTAGTGTCTAGGGGTTTTAAGGCCCACATCCTAGACTAAGTCCCAATGCAAGCCAGTTGGCCTAACTAAATTTCAGACTATACTGTACCTGTAAACAAAGCCCTACTCTCTATTAACTATGGGAGGGGAAAGTTCATGAATCAGTGCCAACCTGTCTTTATCAAATGGAAATACAACTCAAAGAGAAAGCTCTTTTGGCTGTCAGCAGGAATGCCATCTTTTCATGCAAAAGTTAGTATATTTGGAAAAGTGAACACTAGGACATATGAAACATTTACCAGCAGGCTATACCTGTTCCCTGTTCAGAGGTGTTGATCTTGAGACACATAGAAAGAGCAGTGGTTCATCTGGTCTACCTCAAAATACACTTCCAACTCCAAATCAAGGAGAAGAGGATTCTAAAGGAGCAGTCCCAATGTCTGACAAGGAAACTAGCAAGAGGGACTATAAAAGAAATAGAGTAGTAAATACTCAATGTATTACTACTAATAAATAAATTCTGATCACATAGAAAATATCATGGGGCAAACTCATGAACCATTCGGTACATAATTGTGCCTCGAAAAGACATATGAGAGAGTCACATGACCCTCCATGAAATAATTCTCAAAAATCACAAGAATGAGAGGTTCTAGAGAATAATGACATCAGCATGGCATTTCCAGAGAGTCAGAGAAGCTCTTGTTAAAGTCAGTCACAACCAACTTCATAACATCCAAGCACAGTGGATTTCGGGACTTTCATAGCAACTTCAGTACCTATATACTTGGGTAGGTGCCTAGGCCAGTAAATATGTGGAAGATGTGGTTAACTAATAAGTTCTCTGGGGCCAAGACAGTCCTTGCTGTTTCTTATGCACCCTTACTAGTTTTCTGTTACAACTGGCCTACAATAGTGTATCCTTGTATATGAGTTAATACTTTATCCTTGTATATGGGTTAATGCTGTGCCTATTAGTCAAGATCCAGTTGGAAAACCAGAAACTATATTAGTTATTTTAACAGAGAGGATTTAATATAGGGAATGGGCTGCACAGGTGTTTGAAAGTTGAAAAAAAACCCAAGAGGTAATATCTGCAGGAAGCAGCCACTGCCTCTCAGGCTGAGGAAACAAAGGGAAGAGGTTGGGGTTGTCAGAATGTAGAAAGTTGGAGGATTTGCTTCACAGTGGTAGGACCCAGCTCTCTGTAAAGAAGATGCCAGCTGGGTGCTTCTGGTACCTTTAAGGGGACATGATGAGACTGATTAATTAGAGTATGGAAAGGGGCTGGAAAGTACAGCCAGCTACTGCTGCCAGGATGAAGGGCTACTGTTGGGAAGATGCTGACAGGGACAGAAAGCAAGCAGAAAGGAGCAGTCTCTTCTCCCTCCTCTAACTTCCCAGAATTCCTTTATTTTCCATATTGTCAGAACCTATCAGAAATCTAACTGGCAAAATAAAAATATAAATTGCAGAGTCCCAACCCCAGAATCGCAAAGCAACAACTTTAACAGGGTGAGTTGGGAGCTTTGAGACAATAGCTTAATAACTAGCACACTGTGCAATGAGGTGTTAGATTTTCATGTCATTGCTGCTGGAGTCACTCAGATATGCTTACGGTTTGGATGAAACATTAATTAGGGTGGACTGTTTGCCACAGAGGATTTCATCATTACTGAATCCATAAGAAGCAATTATTGGGAGACCTCAGTCAGAGCTGCTCGATGTATTAGTAAGTGTGATTTTGACTCCTCTCCTATCAAAGCTCAGGTACTCAATATTCATCACCATTTTTTTCTTTTTTTGCTTTTGTTCAGGCTCAATTCTGTAGCCTGCTTGCTTCATTAAATGGTTCTGTACACATGGTAAGTGGTCAGGTGGCCAGTCTCCAGAGTTCTGGAAGCATGAGTCTTGAGCTGGGCCATCTGTTGAGTATGTTCAGTTTTGTATTAGACACAGAGAAGTGGTAGGCAAAACCCGGAAGCACACTGGAAGCCTAATGAAAATACGACCAGTTAAATCTTCCCTCTAAATGTTCATTAGGCCATCTGCTCTTATTAGTGTCCTTATCATTTGGAAACATTACAGAGTTAAGATGAGAGAGCCAATCTGTGGAATTTTAGTCTAACTTGAAATGAACTTTTGAGTAGAGTAATCATGAGTTGTGATGTTTCTCTTCTCATTCAGAGCCCTGCCCACTTATATCTTCACATCTCCATGGTGAAAATTTTTAATAGTTCCTTCCAGAAATATTATAAGAAAGGAGTAGAAGTAGCTACATAAATGAAAACATAATCTCAGAGTGGCTGATCAATGAAATCAGACCATTTCATAAAAGCTGTATAGTCATACTTCTGGCCTGTAAATTGCTTTAGGTGCCAAAGGGAATTGGAAGCTTGGTCTATCCCGTCAAGCCAATACTATAATACTAACAACCTGCAACAGACAAGTTTGTGCAACTTCTCAGCAGAAAGAAACTGCAGAATGATTTCAGGGGCTTCTTTATAAGTCCCTGGCTCCTATGCAAGCAAAACCTTGGCTCTCAGGAGGACAGAGTCCCACCTCCTACTGCATGAAGACCCACAGAGGTCCTCTCCTTCCTCTAAATTATCTCAGAATGTATGGTCTCATCACACAACCTCAAATTTGATTTCATATTACCTTGAACTGTTGCCTCTCTTTCTGTATGTGTATCCCCCACAGTGCTGGAAATACAGTAGCCATTTAATAAATACATGTAAAATTAAAATAGATACTCAAAAGGAAAAAAAACAGGAAACTTTTCATGTTCCTCTCCCCACCCCCAGAGGGGCTGAGAGGGTTAAGTTCTTTGGCTGTAATGATAAAATCCAAGATACAGAGACACAAATAGTAAATCGGCAAGTAGCATCACGTAAGTAGCATCATGTACAATATGTTCTTCTTACAATAACAATCAAATTTACAAACAAATTAGCTGTGGAGTCTGAAGGACATTCTGTAGTTTTCACACTGGGCCTTCATCTCCTGCTGATAGATGACTTTGACTGTAAATTGAAAACTGGAAGTGGTTAAACATTCTGTGTATTCACAAGTGCCATTTCCAAAATTGAGGCTTCAGAGAGGAGCTGCAAGAAAGGGTCGACGGAAACTCAGAGCAATTATGCCTGTTATTAAGATGAGGTAGTGGCAATTACACAGCAGACTCATAGAGAGTGCGTACGTGCTGATTGTTCTGAGGCAGCCTGTAAGAACAAACTTTTATGGTACCCATCAGGCCTCGGGCCTCTAGAGGAAGTGAAGATTTCCAGCCACTCCATCAGTATGCTTTTGAATGGGGCTTATGGCCCCAGACACCACCTTGGAAGAGATACATGCTTTTTTTTTTTTTTAATGAGCTTCAATGAAACCCTTATATAATAGAATGGTTTCCTTCACTGTTTCTTTCCTCTAAGATAACCATTCTCAAGCTTTTGGTCTCAGGATCCCTTTGCACTCCTAAAAATTGTTGGAGGTCCCAAAGAGCTACTCTTTGTGTGGGTTTTATCATATCAATATTTACCTTATTAAAAATTAAAAGTGTGATGTTTTTAAAAAAACTAAAGATACACTAGAGGTAGCCTCTGGAAAACTTCACAGTACACAAATGATAAAGTACAAAAGGCACATTTTATTACTAGAAAAATAGTTTTGACCTCAGAGACCTTCTGAACGAGTCTCAGAATACCCAAAGTCCCTGGACCAAAATGTATATGCCGTTTTCCTAAATTCTAAGACACAATGGACTGTAATACATAGCATCAGTTTGATAACTTTGGATAGTGGGGAGAAATGCACCATTAAACATACACATGGACTATTAGGTACATCTCCACTTCAGAAAAGTTGAAATATGAGGGAGTGGGAAATGCACTTCTTAAAATTGGGGGAAAATGGCAACTTCCACTTACCTCAGTGGTTCTATGAAAGCCCAGATTTATTGACTCAAGCATGTTGGTGAAAAATAGTTTTTCTAAGAACCTATTTGCATGTTATAATTTTTAAAATGCTTTTGTGGACTGAAAATGTTACAGTCAACGAAGCACTGTTTTCATTCAACAAACATTTGCCAACTGTAATACCAGATACCAGGAATACAAAAATGAATGAGTCTTCATCCTTGCCCTTGATCTGGTAGAGATCTGGTAGAGATTCATAGATCTGGTAGAGAACATAGGAACGCAACAAATATTTTAGTATAATGGAGAAGCACTGGATCTTGGTGACTGAGTCATAGAGCTGGAAGAGCAGCTGGAAGTGCCCAAAGATGGATTCAAGATGGGTATTCAAGAATGTTTGAGGTTAATCACTAAGTTTAAGCAGTTTAGTCATCCTCTTAACAAAGGATTGTCCCAGTGGACTTGCCACATATGTCAGTCACTTTCAGATATTAATTTATTTTAATTTAGTTTAATTTAATTTTGCAATCACAGGTGATTACATCCAGGGATGTAAAACTAGAAATTTGTTATACCAGTTTGATTGTAATGGTACAGTCAGTAGCTCCAGTCAAGACCAAAGCCTAACAGTTAGGGCATTGTCTTCATTGTGTTTAGGTTTGACCAGGAGTAACTGGTAACCAAAAACTCTAACATAACAGTGATGTAAGCAAGACAGCAGACAGACTAGATGTATGGTTCAAGACTGAAACAGCAGCTCCCAGATGCCATCTGGGTCCCAGGCTCCTGTATTTCTGACCTGCCATCCTAACACATAACTTCCATTTTCAAGGCCACATCATGGTCCAAGATGTCTGCTAAAACTCTCACTAGCATATTCATATTGTAGAATAGAAGGAAGGGCAAAAAGAGGCTTCTTCCAGTGGGGTCAGCTCTCCTTAAGCAACCTTTTAAGGTATCTATTTGAAAGTGTGACTTCTTCTACACTTCTTCTTACATATTATTGTCTGGAACTTTATCACATAGCTTTAGATAATTGCAAATAAGGCTGGAATGTCTTATACTCTGGACAGCAATGTACCCAGATAGAAAATTGGGGGTCTAATACCAAGGAGGAAAGAGTGAATGGATGATGGAGTAGGCATAGAACTACCAGTCTCTGCCACAGGAATCTCAGGAACCACAAATTTAACATTTTTGTTTGGACCTTGATATTATCTGAGCTTATTCAAATTTATAAAAAGGAGAGAAAATCCATCTAGAGAAAGTTTGGTTTTCCACAGCTAGAAAGCATGACACCTAAAAGAGTGATAGCCCTTATTAATCTTGTTTGTAAAAAGTGGAAATTATTAGAAGACGAAATATACCAGGACTACTTTAGGGGTTTGGTTTGGTTTTGCTTTGCTTTAAACTTTGGGGGTTGATTTGGTTTTGCTTTGCTTTGCTTTACTTTGTGTTGTTTCCTCCACTTCCAAAATGTTTTAGGAACATTTGCATTAGATGCAATTTAATCTATATCTTCTGCAGTTCTAAAAATCAGTCCAATTGTAACTCTTGATTAGATTGATCCTAGCTATTCATTTGCAATGAATAATGCAACTTAAGTGTCAGTTATTCTGATTGGGAAGCCATGGAGAGACAGACCATGCCGATGCATTTGACCAAAGGTTGAAAGGTTCTTTAAACTCTCCAGCCATTATGCAGAGAGACACAAGAATGTGGCTCTGAGATAATGGGAAATAATTTGGCCAGTTGACAAGGCCATGTAATCTTGGTGTATTTCATCTTCTAATAATTTCCACTTTTTAAAAGCAAGGTCAATAGGGGCCATCACTCTCAAAGGTGTCACCGTGCTTTCCAAGTGCAAAAAACCAAACTTTCTCCAGATGGCTTTTTCCCTCTTTTATAAATTTGAAGAAGCTCAGACAGTATCAGTGTCAAGAAATGAGAAGGCCATTGGAAAACTGACAAAAAGTGATGCTAACAATCTGGAGTTGTCAGCTTTTAGAAGCGTAGGGAAATCTAACGTGGAGCTGGCAGAACACCTGGCAGAGAGCACTCAGTCCCGTCACTGTATCTTCCCCAGGGCTGGCATACTACAGAAAAGGTAATCATACACTTCCTGGAAATTCCTACTGAAGAGGCCTCAGAGATCAAAATCAAACAGAGTCATTTTTTTTAAATGAGCCACAAGGCTCCAAATGTAGTAAAGGAGGGAGATTAGAAGTATCACGTTTGGAACGGGGAGGCAGGACCTTTTGAGAGACAACTGGTTTCTTCAGCACAGTTGAACTTTGGGGAAAAAAATATTAGCACTTGTAAAATATAGTAACATTTATGATATGTTTTCGAGGCTCTTCCATGAAAGTTAACTTTTGAAAATAAATAGAATGGAACAGAAATCATCTTCTGCTCTATGGCACTAACAACCCTGTGTACATACTGGAAAATAAAGGGAATGAAGTCAGCAAAAGACTGTAAACTGTATGAGGTGAGGAATCCAGTCTGTCGTGGTTCAAGCTGGCTCCTTAATGCCTAGCATGGTGCTTAAAAATAGATATTTATTGGCAAGAGAAAGTAAATCAATTAAAGTAGCATGCTCTATACTTGGAATTATACCTAGAATACTGTTACAAGTAACAGTAGGAAATCTAAGTAATAAGCTAAAATATTAGCCATGAAATTGGCTGACAGATGCATATAAGATAATATAATGCAATGTAAGCCAACTATTTCTTGGAGGACATATAGCTTAGAAAGACTCTCAAGAAACGGAATAAATAAACAAGGAGGAAATGACTGATGACATAGAATCAGGGGAAACCTTGAAAAAGCACACTATATGATTGAAGTTAAGAGTTCACGAGATAGCCAAGGAAGAGAACATTACAATACTCAGACACGGACTAGAGGAAATATAGGCATATTCCATAATTTAGAAAAATAACTAGCCTTTACAGAGCTCTTTCCATGTACCAAGCATTGTGCTAGATGTTTTATGTAGGTTTTTCCATCTGTTCCTATAATAATTTTTTGAGAAGATATTATTACTATACTCAATTTCTAGATGAAGAAACTGAAGCTCAGATAGGTTACCTGATTTGCTTCAAGGTCACAGAGATAGCAAATGACACAGACAGAATTTTTGACCCAGGAAGTCTTACCTCTAGAGCCTGAGCTCCTATCTAACCACTTCATGTTACTGTCTACTATATCTGAGCCTTTTTGTAAGGAGAGAGCACATAGCTTTCATCAGAGTCTCAAACAGACCAGTAAATCAAGCAAGTATGAGAAGTAGTGTTCCAGATTCCAGGCACCATGAAAGCAGGGACTATGTCTATCTGAATCAGCACTCAGATATCCGTCAGACAGTTGGATGGAAGGATATGTTAATGTATGAATGTACTGGTGAGTGGCTGGCTTCCAAATTGGTTCTCCTGAATCTAGTTTGGTCTCCCTCCAGCCTGTCTCCCCAACTGCAGCCTACGTAATCTTTCTAAAATACTAATCTAACCATGTTAGCTCTCTTCTTCAAAGATCTTCATTGACTCCTCAACACCTACAGTTTAAGTCTAAAGTCATTAGCATACACCACCCTCCATGATTTGATCTGGTGACTCTCAACAAGGGACAGTTTTGCCCGTCAGGGGCCATTTGGCAATACCTGGAGATGTTTTTGGTTGTCATGACTGGGGGTAAGGTGCTACTGACATCTAGTGACTAAAGGTCAGGGATGCTGCTAAACATCCTGCAATGCACAGGATAGGCACCACCTGACAATAGTGCCTCAGTGGAGAAACCTGGACCTTGTCCCTGGCAAGCATTTCAAACTTCATTTACCACTACCACCTACCCTATTTTATGCCTAAGAAATCCCAGGCCATAATTATTTCCCCCATTCCCATTTGATTTTATGCTTTTGTGGTTTTGTTCATTCTTTTCCCTCTGCTGAGATCACCCTTCCTACCTTGCTTCTTCTCAATACCTTTGCCTCATCCTTCAAGATTAAGTTTATAGTTCTCTTCTAGGAATATTGCCCTGAACTCCCTCCTCTGTGTTCTCATGTCACCCTGGGCATACATCTGTCATGGCACTTAACCACATTACGTTAAATGACCTATTTCTGTATCCGCCTTCCCCCACTTGACTGGGAACTAATGGAGGACAGAAATATGTTTGTTTACCTTTACAACAATGCCTGGCACATAGTAAGCACTCACAAAGCATTGAAATGAAAAATAACAGATGACAAAGGGAAAAACAAATCACTTAACTCCTAACAAGCTTTGACCTGCTCGGCCAAAGAGAACAACATTTAAGTTGATTCAAAAGGGCTAAGGGGGCCGGGCGTGGTGGCTCACGCAGGTAATCCTAGCACTCTGGGAGTCCGAGGCAGGTGGATCGTTTGAGCTCAGGAGTTCAAGACCAGCCTGAACAAAAGCAAGACACCGTCTCTACTAAAAATAAAAAGAAATTATATGGACAACTAAATATGTATATATATATATATATATAAATTAGCCGGGCATGGTGGCGCATGCCTATAGTTCCAGCTACTCGGGAGGCTGAGACAGGGGGATTGCTTGAGCCCAGGAGTTTGAGGTTGCTGTGAGCTAGCCTGATGCCACAGCACTCTAGCCCAAGCAACAGAGTGAGACTCTGTCTCAAAAAAAAAAAAAAAAAAGCTAAGGGGAGGCCAGATTTGGTGAGGAGAGAGTAAAGAAACATGTCCACTCTTCTGAATCTGATGGCATAGAGGCTAAGAGCATATATCTGAAAATGAGGATATTAATAGTTTTTTCCTCAAGTAATTGCTCTAAGCATATCAAGTAGCTTATACCCAAGAGGCAGCCAATAAACAGTAGTTACTTTTATTAATGGCTCAGATGAGTGTGTCTTTAATTTTATAAATGTTATTGATTAGGGCCAGTTCAAAGGAAGGAGCAGGACTTATTCATATTTTTTAAGTAGGTCAATCTAAAGAAAAATTTTAAGTCAGTAGTGGTGCAGGTGTTGTAGGGATGAGGCAAAATTCATAGACATGATATGTAGACAACGGAAGTCTGGGAAACACAGTTGAATGGGAATTACATTGAATGGTAACTAGACCAGGTTCCTTCTAGCTATAAAGGTCTCTGACTGTTATTAATATTAATACCACTTGCCATCCCTTACCATGGGCCAGGCACTGGACTGAGCACCTTACGTCACTGTCTCATTTAATCCACACACTAACTTTATCAGTGGATATATTATCATTAGCCTCTTTTCCTTGCTACAGATTAGGAAACCAGAGACTCATAGAGGATACCTAATTTGCCTAAGGTTACACATTTTTAAAGGAGGGAACCAGAATTCAAAGTGTTAGAGGGAGCCCGAGTATACAAATGATGGCTTGTATCTGCAGTGTAGGATTAGGCTTATACACAATGGAGGAATTTTCTAGTTTAGTCTAATCAAGGGCTCATATTTGGATATTGCTTTTACACATGGATTTTTCCCTATAGGATCTGCTGCTTTATAAACTGCTATTTAGGTCAAAATTAGCTGGATCTTTAAACCAACCATGGGACTGGTTGACCTGAGAGTCAACTCCCTCCAAGGCAAGCTTTCTGTTAGCCAAGGAAGACACAGTGCTGTCAAGGGTTGACGTCCCCACCAAGAGCTTATTTCTGCTCAGGGTTATTTCTGAGGGAAGGTTGTTGGGAGATGGGCACATTCCACCAGCTGGCGGCTACACCAGTGACCTTTAATGCTAGTTTAGCTTAAATACAATTTGACATTTCAAACAAATTAATGTATTTTTACAAGGTAGGGCAACCACCACAAATTAAACCAAATGGTTTGCCTGTAGGCCGGATCACTAGGCAGAGTTTACAAAGCTTTACTGCTGCTTTTCAATCTCTTTCTACCCCCACTCCCAAAAGGAAGTGTTTATTTCCCCCCCAGAAACCACTTGGACAAATGCCAGCAGCTCTTGAGGGTCAGCCTTAGCCCCTTGTCAGTAGCATATAATTCTGGAGTCTCTCTGCAACTAAGACATGTTAATTCTAACTGCCAGAATCAGCTCAAAGACTCCATTTCCTATGTTCGTCTGTGTGTTACAGAAATGCCTTGGTAGTAAATACAGTGTTTCTATTGTGTGAGCGTAAGGCACCAGTTCCTTCAAAAAATTACCTGGAAATGGGAGTATTTAACATGAGAAGGACATAAAAGGAACTGACAACCTAAGAGAGGTGAAGAGGTCCGGCTTCTGAAAAAACTGACCCTCAACTACTAAGTAGCCACATATCTTTCATCTGAGCAGATTTCATAGACAAGCTGCCCAGCCAAATCAAATGGAAATTAAATGGATTCTGTGTAGTTGGTATAGAAAGTGTCTCAGAAGCACAAAGGCCACTTTAGTCACAAAAAATCTGCCATGGGGTGACTTCTTTGATGAAAAAGAAAAGTAACAGACAAAATAGCTGGTGTATTTTTGAGGCAATATTAGATCTAATAAACATGACACCAATAGAATTGGCTTAAATCAGGTTGGGCGAGTTGGGGAATTTAATAGCTTATTTTCCAACTACCAGCCTTTATCTCAGAGGCAGCCTTGATAGCTGAGAACAGAATCTGAAACATGCTCCTTCTCTGGCTTTTGCCAGGTGTGTGCTGTCCCCGGCCTCTGCCCTGGCCTCGGCTCCCAGAGTGGGGATAATTAGAACGTCATTTCTGCCAGGTTTGTTTTTTCTGGGTCACTGGCTTCAGACTCAATCAAAATAGGAATGTTGCACTGAAATGAATTCATTTCCTCTTCCTCAGCCAGCCCCGGCTAATTTCCTGGGGGGCCATGCTCCATAGGGCCAGTGCACATAGACAGCTTCTGTACAAGCATGATAGTGTATATAGAGGTCCAAGGCAGGGGCATGTAGCGGAGGAGGAGTCAGAGCCCTCCAAAGCAGCAGGCATTCACTCTCCTTCTCAGTGGCAGGGCACTCACATGCAAAGGCCTCAGACAGACGTGCTGAGGAACACATCACCACAAACTGCTCTGGGAGCTATTAAGGCTGGTGTCTAATGTTTATCCAATGGCCTCAGTCTGTAAGGCTCTATAGAACATGCATAACACAAGTTCAGCTTTATACCCCATTAGCACTCAAATTCCTAGATGCCCAGAGGCATCTGGTACTGACCAGAGAAGGCCAGTCTATGTGGAGGTGGAGGGCACACAGAAACATGGGGACAGAATGAGGTCACTGGGTGTCTAGGAGAGACACTCAGAGACAGGGGCAAAGAGCCCCACATGTTGCAGTACAGGAGGTCAAAGATAACCTTCATCCTCTTCACAGCACCAGGTTTTTGTCCCTTATGAGACACAATTAGAGAGAGGGCCTTATCTCACACTGGCCTTTATCCACTTTATTCCTGACTGCATGTAAGGCCTCTTCCAGCCAGGGGAGCAGTGGGCCTCCAAATGCAATGACAGCTCATATCTTGTTTTCAGACTTTCAGATTCCATGAGAAAAACAAAGCATTCCTTGGGCTTTCATTCCAAGCAAAAAAGAAGTGTGGCTATGTTACTGTTACTATTTTGGCCATATATGGGACATTTTTTCTGCCTTTATCTAGCCTACGAGAAGAGAAATAAGTAGAGAATAAGTGAGCAGTGGGGTAGGGAGTGGAGTGGAAAACAGTTCTCTGAGAAATGTCCAGGGATAAATAGCTTCTGTCAAGGAGATGCCAGGGCAGACACTGAGCCAACTTCTGTGTCTAGAAAGGAACTAAAGTGAAGTCATGTTTGGTTGGCCTGTGTGTCCCTCACACATCACTTGGCACAAGGCACATCAGACACACATACACACACATCCCAATCCATTTTCTTTCAACTCTTTAACATGTCTCAAATCCACTTACTTCCCTCCATGTCCACTGTTGCTATGCCAGTTCAGGCACCACCATCCCTCACCTGAGTCACTGCAGGAGCCTCCTGTCTGCCTGCCTGCCTCCCATCTCACTTCTTCCTCCAATATGGTCTCAACACCAGCCATTGTGATCTGCCTAGAATCCAAATATGACTATCTCATACCCCTAATTAAAACCCTTCAATGACTTCCCACAGCCATCACAATAAAACTGGACATGTGCTTCCCTCTATTACCTGGTGTTTTAATCTGTTTTTTGTTACTATAACAGAATATCACAGACTGGGTAATTTATTCTAAAAAAGATATGTATTTAGTTCATGGTTCTGAAGACCAAGAAGTCCAAAAACATGGTGCTGGTATCTGGTGAGGGCCTTCCTGCTATGTCTCAACATGGCAGAGGGCATCACAGGGCAAGAGGGCATGAATATGGCAGGTCACGTCTGTCTTCCTCTTCTTATAAAGCCACCAGTCCCATCATGGGGGCCCAACCTTATCTAATCTTAATTATCTTTCAAACAGGGAAATATAAATCAAAACCACAATGACATTTCATCTCACCCCAGCTAGAATAGCTATTATCAAAAAGACAAAAAAAAAAAAAAATAGCAAATCCCAGTGAGGATGCAGAGAAAGGGGAACTCTCACATGCTGTTAGTGGAGCCATTATGGGAAACAGTATGGAGGTTCCTCAAAAAATTAAAAATAGGACTACTGTATGATCCAGCAATCCCACTACTGAGTATATATCCAAAGGAAAGGGAAGTAATATGTCAAAGAGATATCTGCACCCCAATGTTCATTGCAGCATTATTCACAATAGCTAAGCTATGGAATCAACCCAAGTGTCCCTCAACAGATGAATGGATAAAGAAAATACGGTATATATACACAATAGAATAATATTTAGCAATCAAAAAGAGCAAAATTCTGTCATTGTTGGCAACATGAATGAGCTTAGAGGACACTATGCTGAGTCAAATACAACAAGCACAGAAATATAAATACAGTGTGTTCTCACTCATGTGAAAGCTAAAAGAGTTGATCTCATACAAGTAGAGAGTAGAATAGAGGTTACCAGAAATTGGGAAGTTGGGGGAGGGATAACTAGAGGTCAGCTAACAGATACAAAAGTACAGCTAGGCTGGGCGTGGTGGCTCCTGCCTATAATCTTAGCACTCTGGGAGGCTGAGGCAGGAGGATCGTTCCAGGTCAGGAGTTCGAGACCAGCCTGAGCAAGAGCAAGACTCCGTCTCTACTAAAAATAGAAAGAAATTGGCCAACTAAAAATATATAGAAAAAATTAGCTGGGCATGGTGGCGCATGTCTACAGTCCCAGATACTCGGGAGGCTGAGGCAGGAGGATCGCTTGAGCCCAGGAGTTTGAGGTTGCTGTGAGCTAGGCTGACGCCACGGCACTCTAGCCCGGGCAACAGAGT
>CAUYMX010073102.1:0-80352 GCA_963573855.1 Lepilemur septentrionalis
GGCCTATGTTTGCTCTGCAGTTACCTGGAGATCACAGCCCAGGGCCACTTTAAATTGACTCCCCTCCTTGGAGGTTCAAGGGCCTCATAGGAAGTATGGATTCTGGCCCCAGAGCTACAGGAAGGCAGTCCACAGTCAAAAATTCTAAAGAAAGATACTTTCCCCCTTCTGCCCAGCTGGAGCTGAGACTAGTAAATTTCCTCACATTGCCTTCTTGAGTGTGGAATGGTGTTTGCTTATTTCATCCATAGTAGACACCATTTTTCAGAGGACCAGGTTTATGTAGGTGCCTTCGGATAATTTGTTACCTGGCCTCAATACCTGTTAATCTCTTTGAAGCCGTGTCTCTCACTGTGTTCGGTGACAGAGTATTTTTCTCTGTTTGCTTAACTATGCATTCAAAGTGATTTTTAAAAAAATACTTAAGCATATTTTCAGTGATTTTTTAAAAGGATATCTAATTTGCTGTGTTGCCAGATGTTGCTGATGTCCCAAGCAAACCTGGCCTCCCCTCCTCCACACCACCTGAGCTGTTTTTGTCAAGTCACTGCGGGTTCCCGGTGACTCAATGCACAGGACCCTCTGTGGCCCTCACCTGCCTGAGCATTCAGCAGTGCTCATTGCTCTAGATGTTCCCTCCTGGACACACCTGCTCTCTGCTTTCAGGACACCAGCTCTTAGCTTGCTTGCCGCTTGCCTTCATGGTCTCCTCTGGCTGTTTTCCTCCACCTGATCTCCAGGCTTGCACCGTCCAGCACGTGACCCTGGTCCTCTCCCCTCTGTATCTGTGCTCCTCTGGTGTTCTGCCCCTTCCCGAGGTTTTAAGGACTACCTCTGTGGTGAGGATGCTCTAGTTTCTGTTTCCATCCCAGACATCTTCTCACATCTCCAGATTCTTGTATCTAACTTTCCTTTTGACTGGCCCGCTGGGATGCCTTCCCCGTTCTCATATGTGACATTTACAGATGTCAACATTGGATCTTTCCCCACAAATAGATTCCTCCTTCTTCAGGGCTCTCCACACAGTCAACACCACCCCGTCACTTGCTTGTCATAGGCCGCCTTCCTCTTTCTCACACATACCCAGCCCCTCGCCAAGCCCTCTACCCACGCCCCAGCCCCACCCCACCAGCTAGTGTCTCTCTCTCTCTCTCCCGCTCTCTCCACTTATGGTTTGTGCTCGGTTCAGCAGCTAGAAAGGACTTAAAAGCACAAGTCATCTTACTCCAAAGCTCAGAATTTATTTTTAATTTTACATTGCACCTAATCTAACATGAAATGAATCCCCAAGATGGCCTCTGAAGCTGCAAGTGATTTGACCCCCGTCTGCCCCCAGACTTCTCTTTGGGCCACTCTCCTCCCCCCGCCACCTGCAGCCCAGCCTTCCTCTGTGCCCCTCCATGCCTCAGGTGTCTACACATGCAGCACCCTCAGCCCTGTTCCTAGCTTGGCTGAATTCCCTCCTCTAAAGTTTCGAGTTAAACAAGCCTTCTGAAAACTTTCTGTGGCATCCAGGTTGGAGGATGTCTCTCTTGCTATTTTTTCTCACAGAAACCCCAATATTTTCCTTTCTAGAACTTGCCGCACACTTTGAATTACCCATTTTTTTTTTTTTTTTGTCTACCTGACCAATGCCTGTCTCTCTCATGAGGATGGGGCCATGTCTATGGTTCGCTGTGGGGTAGATTAGTGCCTGAGACGTAGGGAGCCTTGGTGTCCATTTGGTGATGAGCTCCATGAGGAACTGCCTCCCACCCACTCTCCCCAGGTCAAAAGTCCTGAGAGTGCAGGACAACAGCAATGGGGTCACATGAAAGCAACATGAGCCATCATTTCTGCTGGATGAGAAGACCCAGCCCAGATCTTGGCTGTTGTAGGGGGTGTTTCAGTGACTCTCCACACACCTGGCTCCCCATGTATCTGGGTTCTCCACCGCTGGGGACAGGGCAAGTGCACAGGTATAAAGCTAATACAACTCTAAGACCCACTTCCTCCTGGTCGGTGAGTTAGTCTCTATATTTTTAATTCTCCCTCCCCTAACAAATAAGGTAAGATTGATTTCGTCTCTTTCTTCTTCCTCACATTAACAAAATTTGCCCTCAATTTGTTTGGAAAGGCGGAAGAAAGCCTATTTCTAATTTGTTCTGATACATGTATTAGATGTAATCATACAGTAAAAAATTCAGCAATGTTAAAAACAGCAGGAAAATATTAAACTTTCCATGTACAAAGTTTGAATTGTAAAGCATGTTTCCTGGGGATCTCACTGAAATGGGACACGACCTTAATGACACTCACAATTAGTCGCTAGGAGGCTCGACGCAACGCAGAAGGCAGAGAGCAGAGTGACGCGTTAACCCAGCGCGCTCTCTCTTCACAGCCCGGATTTGGGCTGCGTCGCCCTCTGAGGATCCTGCTGGCTTTGGAGCGTGGGTTTAGAGTTCCCTCTGCCTATTCTGCGTTTCTTTCATCCTTTCTTTCCTAGGAGTAAAGTCAGCTCCTGGAAAATATTACTCACCTTTTTCTGGATGAGACCTGTTTCTTCCCCGACTCCCCAACCTCAGCAATAATATACAAGTCAATGCCCCACTCAGGAGTCCAATGTGGAAAGATGAAAAAATTCATTTTGGTATAAAAACCTCAGATGCTGTTGAGTGCCTGGAGGTGATAGTGTAGAAAATGATGTCCTCAGACTCCAAAAGATTTATTCATATCAGAGACGCAGTTAACATTGATTTACTCTGGTCATGAACAAACCAGATCTGAGATAACACCTCAGACACACACTGTATTAGTCTGCTAGGGCTGCCAGACAAAGTACCGTAGACTGGGTGGCTCAAACAACAGAAATTTATTTTCTCCTGACTCTGGAGGCTGGAAGTCTGAGATCAAGGTGTGGCAGGGTTGGTGCATTCTGAAATCTCTCTCCTTGGCTTGCAGATGGCTGTGTTCTGCCTGTGTCTTCAATGGTCATCCTCTGTGTGTGTCTGTGTCCTGCTCTCCTTATAAGGACATCAGTCATATTGGATTAGGGACACCTGAATGACTTGTTTAGTTGTAATTACCTCTTTAAAGGTCCTATTTCCAAATACAGTCACATTCTGAGATACTGGGGTTTAGGGACTTCAGCATATGAGTTTTGAGGGGACACAATTCAGCCTCTGTCATACACACTTGTGCTCTCTGTGCTGTTTGTATAGGCTTCTCCAAAGGAAAGTTTTAGTTTTAATTTGAGCTATCCTGAGGGCCACCTGACCAGGCCCTGCAGTGGAGAGATTCCCAACAGAGACAGACAGGGGAGGCTTCAGCAGCCACGCATCAGCCCCCGGGGAGACCTGGCCAGCTTGGCTGCTAGTCCCGTCAGTGAGCAGAGCTGTCCGTCACCTTTGGAAGAACCGCGACTGTCTGGAGTCCCTCATGTAACCAGCACCGCCCCAGCTGAGGAGGGTGGGTGCATGCTTTGGGGGAGCTGAAGCTCGAGAATTGTGTGTGAGGTGGCAGGCTTCCTGCTGAGTGGGCACCTGTGGCCCCCCAATTACAGCCGAGACAGTCCTGAGGCTTAGAGAAAGGAGGCAGAATGCCCAGGGCAGTGGGGGAGCCCCGTGACTGGCAGTGGGAGGAAAAACGCCCTGCGGCAGGAGTGAGAGTGCAGAGCATGAAGTGCAGCCACGGTGGTTTCCCCAGAATACTTCAGCTCCCTCTGGACACACCTTGGGAAGAGTGTGGCCCTTGGCACCCAGTGGCACTAAGGAGGCAGAAGCAGGTTCTCACGGAGGACGTTTGGCTCCGGGGGGCGGTGCACTCGAGAGGAGAAAGTCTGGCACCTGCACAGCTCCCTGTAGCATGGTCCCTGCCCTGCCCTGGGCCCAACAGGTCTTTTCCACCTAAGGCAAAAGTGGGCTCTGTCCAGATACCTCATCCTGGCTCACCCAAGCCTGAGCGGCCTCCTCCGGGCAGCCAAGGCTCCTGGGGAGGTGTTGCCTTTGAGTAAACCAAAGGGCCCTAACAGAGGGGGCTCCGAGGACAGAGCTGGGCAAACCTCAGAGTTGTGCTTGGTGGAGGGAGGACGACACTTTCAGCCTGGCTGTGGGCCTTCCCCCGGGCTTGGGGAGGATGACAGAGAGTTAATCAAGGATCAGGATCTCAGGGTGCTCCGAATGGCTCTGCTTTCTCTTTTTTGAGCCTGCGGCCACAGCCCTGCTGAGCACCATGAGCCCCAGGCAGGGGGCTGTTGGCTCCTGGCCTAGCGCCCCCACGTCATGTTCTTCAGCCCTGTGCCTCCAGCTCGCTTGGTGTCATGTGGCTATTGCAAGACAACCTCTGCCTTCCTGTGTCCTGGGAACTTGCTCAAAGGCCCTTTAAGTGCAGAGATTTTTTCTGACAAGAGACACCTAGGGCAGGTGCCAAGTCTTGGTCCCTTGTTTCCTCCTCTGCCTCATCCCCCTGAAAAGAGCTTATCTCTGATTGTGACCAGGGCCCAGGAAAGGCTCCTTCCTTCTCCCTCACCTGGTGCTCTTTGTCCTGCTGTGCCTGTCCTGGTGTTTGTGAGGGCTGGCCACCTCCACATCCTCTGGGAGAGTTTGTGCCGCCCCTAGTTTGGGCCACTCTCCCCCCGAGAATCAGGGGTGCCGGGACACTGCCTGGCAGCGCAGCTACCATTCAACACCCAGGCTGCGGGAGCTGGGTGGGGTTTGCGTGAGCCAGTCTGTGCCCGCTCTTCTTGCAGCTGGGCTGCACCACCATTAGCCATGGTCAGCCAGCTTTCAGAGCACTGTCAATGAGCGCGGGCCCACATGGGCTGTGTCTGCCTTGCCTCCAGGGTCTCGGTGGGGCCCCTCCCTCGCCTTATTCCATCTCCGGTCGGAATTCCCAGCACAGGGAGTTGCCCGGAGCCCTCTGTCTCCAACAGCTGCCCCACCCTCCACCTTCATGCTCCGTCTTCTTACTTCGATTTATTTTTTTCTAGCGTATCATTCTCTTATAATTACACATCAGTGCCATCATCTACTTTTCAAAATTTTTTTTACTGCTTGTCTGCCCCTTCTAGACTGTAACTCCAAGAAGACACAGTCTTTATCTCATTGTCTGTTGCATCCCCAGCACAAAAAACGAGCCCGGCTCACTGTAGGATGCTCGTAAAGTGTTTGCAGACTGAATGGATATCAGCTTGCGTGTGAGTGGCGGATTGGGGTTGAAACCCAGTGCCCTCTATCTCGATGCCCAGTGCACTCTTCTCTTCAGCAAGGAGGACAGATGGCTGGTCAGACAGAGGACTATGTGAGTGGATGGAGAGGCCAGGAGACAAGCATTGCGTGCCCCCTGGATCGCTCCCGCAGTCTTGTCCTGGGTGGGCACTCTGAGAGGGAACACAGAATTCAAACGCGGTGGACATGGGATGTAAGGCAGAGCCCCATGGCTGGGGCCGAGCCACATCTCAGAGTCAAAGTTGGGCATCATCTAGAGGCCGGAGTGGCACGAGGGGGTGTCAGGGCATGGTGGGAGCAGAGGCCCTGGAAAGTTGCTCCCTAAGGTGGTCCCGGCTCAGATCTCGGGGGCATGGGGTGATGCTGCCTGTCTTAAAGGGGAGGTGCTAGAAAGTGAAGGTGGTGGATGGGGCAGCTGTTCAGAAAGCAGGGTGGGGTGAGAACTTCTGACTAGAGATGGAAATGAAGTGAGGGAGGGAGCCCCGCAGACATCCGAGGGGAGTGTTCCAGACAGAAGGAGAGTCTCCCAAGACCCTGGGGACGTGGGCAAGGCCAGCACGGCTGGAAAGCAGGGGGGAACCTCACTGAACCTCAGTGTTCTCATCCAGAAAACTTGAGTGATAAGATGTCATTGTGAAGAGGAGGAATGACACATTGTACGTAACACATACCCTAAAGTTTTTGTAACAAACTTTAGTAACAGCCTACATGCCTGTCCCTTCTCTGGGCACATGCTGGGGTGCTGGTCTGTAAAGACTTGTGAAGGGCTTCTCTAGCTGGATCTCCCATGCATAGTCACGTCCCCCTCCTCCCCAAACACTCCATGGCTCCCTTTTACCCAGACTGCTTTGTTGTTGGTTTCTTGGTCTTTCCCCTAGTCCCCTGCCACCACCTATCTCTATCCTTGTGATCCCCAGTTCCTATCCTAATCTTTTGTCTGAGGTCTTTCTTTCTCAGGCACCCATTTATCTTCCACACTGGGAGGTTGTAGATGACTTCTATTTTCCTCCTCCTCTTCCTTCCTCTTTCCTCCTTCTCCTCCTCCTCCTCTTCTTCTTTTAATTTTCTGGGGCTTTATTTTATACTGCTTATGTATTGTTTTTAGTAATTAATAAAAAAATGAGTTTATTTCTCCCCGAAGAATTTGGGTCCCGAAGTGTAGAATTTAAGTCTGTCAAGAAGGCGGCTGCAAGACCCCATTCAGTAACTTCTGTACCTAATGGATCTTTCTCTGAACCCTCATACATGTGTACCCGGAACAGGGTTGCTGGGGCTTTCTGAGCCTGGTTAGCTTCCAAATGGGTCACCTCAGATGTCCCAAGGATTGAGATTTCAGTGAGGCTGGGCCTCTCCCCCTGGCCTATTCGAAGTCAATTAGATGGTAACTACACCCTTGGTAATGTCGGGAGATGGGAAGCCACTTGCCAGCCACAGCCCTCCCCGCACCACCCTTGAAATGGTTGGACGTCGGTTTTTCTCGTTGCTGTTTCATTTTCAGTTGCCTGCGAGCTCTTTGAGGGCGGCGAGCCCTGTTACCTGAGCTCTCGAGGGCCATGGCGAGTCCAGCATCAACATGCAGTTTTACCTGACTTTCAAATCAGAAGTGGAGTTCAAAGCTGAGTTTCACCACATAGGAGAGAAATAAATTATATTGCATTTGAAGAAACATCTGTATGTTCACAGGACTCCATGGCCTGTTCTCTGAGAAACTGTTTGTATCTGTTTGCTGGTCCTGCCCTTTGAGCAGATCATCCCTCTGGCCGTGTAGTTTCCAGTGCAGGGTGAGAACAAGTTTAAAAGAGTCAGAGAACAGCAAAGAACCTGTTGCCCTCTTTCCCACTGGAAGAGACCAGAGCAAAATGCGCAGAAAAAAAGTACCTTGTTTCTTCAATATTATTATAATATTTTGAGCGCTCAGCAGCAGTGCTGCTGCCTAGGTTTAACTGCTTCTTCTCAGCACTGAGGTGATTCAGTTAGTGTTAATCTTTTTCCACACCAGAACTTGAGCAATGATTCAAGAACATTCCAACACAGTCCCTGAGCCTCACTTTTTTCATCTGTAAAATGGGGTAATGCCTACCTCACAGGGCTGCTGTGAGGATGAAAAGGATTACCTGAGATAGATGAAGTTTGTATAAAGTCCCAGCACAGTATCTGGCTTGAAGTGGGCACTTAATATACGGTAGAATTAGAAGGATGAAAATGAGTCAGCTATAGCATTGGTGGGACACTCTGAGGCATAAATACCTTCTGTCAGAACCTGATTTCACCTGGTTTGTCTGTGAGATGGGTTTAACTCTGTGATTATGGGGTTGGGAGAAATGAACTTCTGTTTGGGTATGTTACTGACTTATTTGTCTATAAATAAAATCACTTCAACCTTATGAAAGTAATTAAGGATTCTGCTGGGTTTGTGATGACTTCTTTGCATCGATGTGATAACACTGTCCAGTGGGCTGTGATGCTGAGGGGAAAAGGGAAAGGTGGCCAGGCCTGGAGGGTGGCTGTCCTGCAGGGCTGACACTCGAGGTTTGCAAGGCTCTGCAGGCAGCAGGACTCTGCAAGTCCAGGCTTCTGTGATTCCTGTGGCCATTTTCAGAAATGGAGCAGGTCTAGCCATTAGGGTACCTGGAGATTGGAGTGTATGACTCCCCGTGGGCCCATGTGGTTTGAAACATTTTAACAGGGGTGAAACTTGTCATTTCTTATTAAGAGCTAAAGTGCTAACTGTAAGTACTCATGGGAGAAGTGACAGGACAGTCACTTGTGATCTCTAGGCAGGAGTGATTTGTGGAAGTGGATGTGGACAATGGGAAAGGTTCCGGAGATGTCGTGGGGACAGTAGTGAGCTGGAAGGAGAGTGGCGCAGGGGCCTTCAGAGGGGAAGGACCTGGGGCCAAACAAAAACAAGCTTTGCTTCCTTCGTGTTTTGCTTGGGGTGGAGCCTGCTTTCCCTTGTGCCGCTGATTCTCTCATTTGTGCAGAAACACTGGCAACGCTTTGAAAATGAGCAGCAACTTACTGCCATTTGAATAAGGATTTCAGAAAGTTAAAAAAAGAAAAGAAATTTTTTGATAGAGGCCAGTCTCACTGGGGTTAGGTGGTATCTCATTGTGGTTTTGATTGGCGTTTCTCTGATGTTTAGAGATGATGAACATTTTTTATATGTTTTTTGGCCATTATTCTGTCTTCTTTGGAGAAGTTTCTGTTCATCTCCTTTGGCCTAGACTCACCTTTAAAAACCCTTTTCAAAGCCAATGCAACACAGAAGGAACTGAGCTGATATTGTCGCTTTATTATTTATTCATATATTCATGCATTCACTCAACAAACATTTATACAGCCTCAACGACAGGTAAGATACTGTGCTAGGAGTAATGGAGTAAAATAACGCAGTAATTTTATCTCTGCAATCACTGCAGTAAAACTGGGAAGATTGAAACACATTGTTTTGCAGTAAGAATTTGAGGTAGTTACATCTTTGGAGCCCTGAAGGTTGCTTGTATGCAATTCACTTCTTGTAGAAACATTTGGGCTAAGCTTAGTCACAGAAATACGTCCACCACCAACTTAGAAGTGACTCATCACCACCCTATTTGATGTGTGTGTCCCTTGGCTACATATCAAGTCACACTAGTTCAAAAACATGCCCACAGCATCTGACACAAAATCTAATATTTTAAGTGTACTATATTATTTATTTGTTTTCTGAGGCTTCTTAAATCCTCATGACAATGATATTAACAAATGTTACATGAAACAAAATTTTTGTTCTGTTCTATTCATCAGAGTGCACGCACTGATATAAAGAAAAAAGGAAAATGAAAACTTACAGCAGATTTTATTCTTCTCTTTTATTTTTTTTAATAGAATTCTTATTGCAACTTACAACAGATTTTAAATCAGATATTTTTTCTGGGGCCACTTCAAACAAAGATCAATTTTTCCCTGACCTTTTTGCCAAGCTGTCTTCCTGAGATGAAAACATAGACTCTGGCTGATGATTCATTACAGATTCAAGTCCAGGTGGAGAATAAACTCAAGCCAGGAATCAAACCTCATTATAGTTATACCTGCAAAAAAAAAAAGTCACAATAGTTCAAGGTCTGTTAGAAAGGTAATAACTTGCTCATAAAAATTTAGCTTGGGGCTGAAATATGGCACACAAGTTTCTAGTCTATAAGTACTTAAAAACTGGAAAACTCAATTAGGTACTCCTAAATTAAATGGCTGTTAATTGGCAGAGAATTGGATTTTGATGTTTAAAAACTTCTTGCCAAAAGCTTAGGAGACATTTTAATATTTCAAAATACAGTGAAAATATAGTGTAGCAATTGAAGCTCAAAAAGAAATCTGAAAAGTTAATTCAACCCAGCTTCTCGCCTGCACCCTACCACCACTTTCCTGCCTATGGGAGACATTTCTTGATGCTTCTAGGTCTGTGTTTCTCTAAATGAAAGACTGTGACAGCATTTACCTCTTCCCAGAAGATGTCAGGGGGCCAGTTTAATGACTCTACTTCTCATTTCAAGTTCAAATAATATACTCTTCTAAGGGAGGAGGCCAACACAAATTCCCCTTCCATCTCCCAGGTCCTCTGTGGTAACTGAGTGCAGGCCCAGTCAGCCTCTTAGGAAACAGGAAGGTTCTATGCCACTCTCATTCCCACATGTTTACAGCCAGAAAGGGATTTTTCCTTTTGCTAATTCCCAGCAGAGAGGGGTTTGTGCCTTAGAAAGAATAAAGGATTTAGGAGTTTTACAGTCTTGGGTTTGAAATTTAGCTCCCACTTTCTAGATATGTGGATGGTTTTCTTGTTTGTGAAGTGAAGATTGTTATTGGTGAGGGATAAATGAGAACATGTGACGTGTCCAGTGCTACGGTAGACACGCAGTGGTAGCTGCAACAAAGAATCCCAGAGGAAGAGTCCAACCCCGTAGCAATCCACTGGCCAGCCTTGTGGGTCTCCCTTCCAGCCTTGGGGCAGCCTCCCAATCCAAGAAGACCCAGTTCATGCAGTAGGTGACTTTCTCTCATCCTCATGCAGAGAAGCAAAAGACATTGCTTTGGGGAAGACGCTCCAAAAAAAAAGGGTATTTTTCATGTTCTAGCAATATAATGGCATGATTTCTCAACTAGTAGCACGGCTTTGCTTTTCCTAAATAGTTTTCATAATAATTTCTAGTATGAATTTGCCTATTTAATGGGAAGATGATGTGCAATTCTGTATTTCTTTTTAATACTCTAAGGAGCAATGATATCAAAGCTTGGAAAGCTTATTAAGACTAATACCCAAATGTGGTTAAATGCATTAAAAAGCCTTAGTAAAGGATATGCACTATTGATCCCATACACAGTCTCAGCTTTTGCAGAAGGTCCATTAAGGCACAGCACGCCATCAATGCAAATGGGTCCCCAACATGCAGCTCTCCTGCATCTTAAAATGAGGAGACCTGAAACCAAAGCTGAAGTATTCTAGAAATTGCTAAATAACTATAGGCTTTTTCTTTATTTTCTTTCCATGTTTCATATAATTTACTTACACAGAATTTTAAATGTTTAGTCTCATGTGCAAACAACAGTTTTCCAAATTGGTTAATAAGGATGTAATAGTAATAATATACATTTTATCATATAACTTAAAAAATTGTTAGCTTCCTCCCTAGGGTCCCAGTGCAGATGAATAACAGACACTAGACCAAGTTAGATACAAATAAAATTCATATTATTGAATCCTCATGGTCCAACATTTTGTTTATCAAGAAAACAAAATGTTTTTTTTTCACCAGAAGAAAACAAAATGTTATGTAAACTGTTCACCTATACAGGAACCAACCTCTCCTTCTAATTGATTATTCTAGTTTCATTCCTTAAGGAGTAGCCCATCCAAAATATTTTTAAAGAATTTTCTGCTAGAGAGCACTAGATAAGATTTGTTTTTTCCTCAGTGGCTTTTATTTTATTGAGGTGAAATTATGTAATGTAAAACTAAGCATTATAAAGTACAAAATTCAATGGCATTTAGTATACTCACAATGTTATGCAACCAACACTTCGATTGGGTTCTAAAACATTTTCTTCATCCCTATAGAAAAGCCCTATACACATTACGCAGTCACCTCCTACCCTGTCTCCAGTTCCTGATAACCACCAAGTTGATTGCTTTAAAGCTGCTTACAACAAATTAGACCATTCTATGTCTTTACCCTGGAAACAGTAGTAATGAACTGGCACCATTGAAAAATATGAAAATGCCTAGGCTTCTGTTCAAGGATTCCAGTACAGTCAGTTCTATAGGCTATTTCTCCAGACCTCTCAACACATGGAGGAGCTTTCTCTACCCCTAGTAAATATCTCAAGCCCCAACATGGTAATTGAAATATGAAGAAGATGAGGTCCCCTTGAAATGCTTCATTTGATGGAAATGGCAAGACAGGGTGCACAGGAGAGTCAAGCTGGGGTAGGTTTGGAGGGAGATCCAGTGTGTCTATATGCTGGAGCAGAGATGTGTGCAGAGAAGAAGCAGCCCATGGTGTTTTGTCCTTGGAAGGTAGGAAGGAAGGAAGGAAGGAAGGATGGAAGGAAGGAAGGAAGGAAGGAAGGAAGGAAGGAAGGAAGGAAGGAAGGAAGGAAGGAAGGAAATTAGAAAGGGAGGAAGAAAGGAAGGAAGGAAAGACGGAATAGATGGATGGATGGTATTCAGTGTACCTGTGATCAACTTTTGACAAAAGGAGAGCTGGTTGCTCATTTTCATCAGGCAGAAGAGGGAGAAGATACGCACAAATGCAGGCAGTGGTGGGGAGGTAAGATGTTTCTTGACTGATGTCTTCAGCTTTCTCTCTGCAGTGTAAGATGTAATTCATTGCTGAGAGTAGGTGCTGGGTGTATGAGAGTGTGTGTGGCTCCTTAAGGGAAAGTGGAAAAGACAGGAAGTTGTAGAGAATGAGAGCAAACTTTCTAGAGAAGCTGAGCCAGTTTGCAGGGCTGTGCTGAGGACGCAGCTGAGGGTGAAGATCGTGCATGTGTGGTGATTCCAGTTCAACCGGCTATGGAATTTTCTCAGCCCCTCATGTAGTCAAGGCAGAGCAGGAGTAGTGCTATTCATGGGTCAGGTTTTTCCAGGAAGAGAGAGGGGCAAGCACGTGAAGCTTTTTGCAAGAGAAAAAAAATTCAGACTCTTTCAAGAATGCAGAGAACTTTCAGAGAAAAGATTTTCATCACAGGTAGGAATGATAGGAACAAATGAGGTGTTTTTCCCAATCTTACCCATAGCTCTTTTACTGCTCCATTTCCTGCCCAGCCCCATCACAAATACTCCTTGCATACAGGGCAAATTTTTAATGGCCTTTTAAAAATATGCTTATAGTGAAAAGACAATGTATATAAGAGCTAATACAATTTTATAGCAAACACATGAAAGATGCATTAGCTTCCCCCTACCCAGTTATGGAGGCAGAAAACGTAAATGTTATGGAGCCAATAAGCAAAAACTACGAGTCTCTGCGACTAGAAATAAGGGTTTTGATGCAAGAAGAAAACATCCCATCCCAGACTAGACTTCTAGGGGCAGGAATGATACGGGACACAAAAAAAGAGCGTCAAACTGGGTCAGGATTACTGCTACCAGCTCCCTGGTTATGGGCCATCTCCAGTTCCTTAAAGAAGATCTGAAGACTCATCAGAAGACTGTATCACCTTGAGTATCTGTGTACCCTCTTCTGATTTGCCTTAGAAAGGCAAGACAGTAGAATTCTTAAAAACATGAATTTTAGAGGTAAACAGACAGGTTCCAAAACCAGTTCTCCCATTTATAAGTTTGTGGTCTTGAGCAAGTTGTTTAACCTCTCTCAACCAGTTGTTGCATCTGGTAAGACAGCTATGCTACTGCCTGCCTCCAGGGGAGAGAGAGCATTAGATACATTAATATGCAAAATCTGTTTTATACAATAAGCCCTTGTTACATGGTGGGTATTTTGATATTGTTATTTTTTTTCAAAATTAAGCATAAAAATATTCTTTTTAAACAAAGTCAGGGATTAAAAGGAGGAGAAAAGCACAGTCATTAATTTTTAAGAGAATTATCAGGCTGTTACTTTCCTACTTAATCATCATAGAGTAAAACGCAAACATTGGAGTCAGATCAGAGTTGGACAACTGCCCCCAAGGGGACCACTGGCATTTAGGCTGAGTGCCCCCATTCTCTAAAAACAGAGGAAGTGCAGCTTACTTCTCTGGAGCAGGTGCTTAAATGGTTTCTGGGTTCATGAAGCCATAGCATAGAAAAAGAGTTATAAAAAGAGAGATTAATCTTCCAAGCCAATCACTTGCATCACTCTCTTCCAAGATTTTGGGAGAAACCCTGGCAATGTGTGTATATACTCTTTACATGAAAACAAAGAACCACAGTTGCCCAGCAGCTATTATTCAGTGATAGGTATTAATAGGCAGGTAGGTAGGTAGATAGACAGACAGACAGTACTAGAGAGAACTCGGGCAGTTGTGAAATGTCTTTATCTTATATGGAATTCAACATTTTCCCAAACACATTCTGTTTCCAGTGCTCTTCACATGGTTATATGCTTTATAAAATTTGCAAAAGTAATACATTTTTGCTATAATTTGTGAAGACTCCTACATCTATCCATGTCTTAATTTCCTCTAGCAGACTTCTGCTGCAGTCCAGTGGAGTTGGAAAGCCTGCATGGATTTTTGAGATCCAGCTAAAGAAAAGTTCAGTTGAGGATACACTTATTTGGTTTTACTGGTATATAATTCTGTGGTTCATGGTGCCTTCCACGTGGTCAATGCTAGCTGTCCTGGGGTGGGAATGGCTTCTAAGAGTGGTCCTGTCGTCCACTGAGCCAACTCAGCCAGCATCATGAGGCTAAAGTGCCGCCAGGCCATTCACTATGTGAATGTTTCCTGCCGTGCTTGGCACCACAAAATTACCAGCAATGGAGGAGACACAATGTTTGAAACATATGGAGCCAGAGCCAGTCTGTGGAAAATTCTCCCAATCATCAGATGTTTAAAAGTTTAAGTGGAAGATTCAGTCTCATGATGTCTAGTCAAGCTGGCAATTCTCTTCTGTTAAGAACATACTTGATGATGGCATATATATCACATTGTCTATATTGTATATTGCACTATTGTGTATATTGCAATAGTAAATGGAACGTATTTCTCTGCTTTTCTTTTTTAATGGTTATCATGTGAAATAGAATTTATCAGGATTTCTTCTTTTGTAGAGCACAAACCTTTAGCAATACTACCAACAGAGAATATATTTCTGTGAGTTAAATATTTCATTCTTCCCAATTATCAATAAGAAGAAGTAAATTTCAACCAAACGTACTACAAGATCGAATTGTCTTTCTATTTTCTTCTTGGAAAAATGATTTTTGAAAGTCATTATCATATAAAGAGAAAAATCAAAGAGCACGCAGCCAAAATATGTAGAAAAGTATTAAAGAGGTGTATCAAACAATTAAAATAATAAATATGCTGTTTTTCTGAATTCTGTGATGTGTGTGGTATTTGTCATATTTTTAAACTCTAATATGTTGAGATTTCTTCTCTAACTTTAAATACATGTTTACATTCATAACCATATTTTTCCCTTTTTTCTTAATTGACATAATAATTGTACGTATGGGGTACATAGTGATATACATCTAATGTATAGTGATCAGATCAAGTAATTAGCATATCCATTATCTCAAATCTTTATCATTTCTTTGTGTTAGATCCTAGCTATTTGAAACTATGTAATAAATTATAGTTACCTGTCCTCATCCTACAGTGGTAGAGAACTTATTCTTCCTATTTAGCTGTAATTTTGTATCCTTTCTCTTCCTATCCCTCCTTGCCTTGCCCCTTCCTGGACTCTAGTATCTTCTGTTCTAATTTTCACTTCTATGCAATCAACAATTTTTTATACTTTTTCTTGAAGAACATCTACAAAATTGTATAACTATAAGGTCCCACAAAATCCGGATCCATCCCTGATGTCAGGCATGCCCTGCTGGAAAGGTAAGTAAAATTACATCGAATACCTTAATCTCTGGCAACCTTTACTTCCCAAACAATGTACAAACAGGTTATGAAATAACTTTCCGGAGAAGTCACCACCCATAGAACAATCAGTGAAGCAGACACAGGCAAAGTCCTCCTGGAAACTAGGAGCAGGTGGAATTGCTGGTATCCAGGTGGGTGTCTGCCCTGAGGCCCAGCACGCCAAAGCTAAGGTCATTTTCTTTACTGCCCCTAAACTTAGGAGCAAACTCACTTTTCTGAAATATACTCTTTACATGAAAACAAAGAGCCACAGTTACCCAGCAGCTATTATTCAGTGATAGGTATTAATAGACAGGTAGGTAGGTAGATAGACAGACAGACAGTACTAGAGAGAACTCGGGCAGTTGTGAAATGTCTTTATCTTATACGGAATTCAACATTTTCCCAAACACATTCTGTTTCCACAGCTCTTCTGATTGCATGCTGTGTGTCCAGAATACTCCACCCTGCATTAGCTCATTTTAGGGGCTACAGAAATGCACTTATAGGCTCTGCACTGGGAACCCAAATGACTGATATGAACTTTCGATGCTTCATGAAGTGACAAAAAGCCTGCAGGACTGAGTTTGTAGAACGCATCTCACACAACAAGCACCAGCGTCTGAAGGAGGAAGACGAAAAGACTCATGAGAGGAGATGGGTGCGGAGAGGTAGGGGGCCGGGAGGACAACCGTGGCAGAGAAGGGGCGAGGGGCAGGGACATAGCTCCACGGCCGAGCTGGGAGGTGCCTTGGAAAGAAGCTGGTGAAGCGACAGGGGAGGGTGGCTGCCCTCATCCTCCTCTCAGAGGCTGGGCTGGAGGACATCTGCATCTGGACTTCCCGTGGTGCCCCAAAGGAGCAGCTCAACCCTGCGTCATCACTGGGGACTTTCCCGAGGCTGAGGCGGGGGCAGCGCAGCCAGGGCCTGTCCTGATGCTCTTTGATTCAGGAACTTCAATTGTCTAAAGCATCCACTAGAATGGCCCAGATTCTGTGGCCGTAGAATCTGTTGTGCTTTGTGCTCTCAAGTCTACTTGGGGCCTTCCTTCCCCTTATTAGAGGATGACCAAGGAAAAATCAGAAAGGGTGACAGGGTCTGTTTATAGATCTGACCCTACCAAGTGAGATGGGGAGGTGGGAAGTGTGAAGGAGGTGCTGTTTGTCTGGGTGGTGCACAGAGGAGGATGGAGAAGGTGAGAGAAAGGTATAAAGAAACAAATGGAAGACCTGCAGTGGGTCTTGTGACCCCCATTGAAGCCAGCCTTAGGCTCTTAATTTCTTACAAGTTCATTGTTCGTACAGTTCTTCTATGTTAGCATCCTGTATCTGGTCTCCTGGAGTTGAGAAGGAGAGAAAGAAAAGACGTGGACATAGACTTCCCCACCCTGGTGCGGTTTCACCTTGGTCCCCAGAACCTACAGAGAAAGAGAGGAAGCTGTCACTAAGACCATCTTCTCCCAATTTGGAATCAGCTTCTGGAACCAAGAGTTTGTTGCATGATCATATGAAATTTAACTTAGGGATAAAATAAATGAGTATAGGAAGTAGCTTTTAAACTTTCTTTTTTAAAAAATTATTTTACCTAAAACTCTTATATGACTTTTACAGTTGTATATTCGCTCCACTCTGGCAAAAGAAAACTTACTTATGAAAAAGAGATTATTTTCAAGACAAAAACATCATTCTGATGTTTGGATTAGTGATCCAATGTGCTAGTGTCTGTATAATTAATTCATTTAATATAATTCATATAATTATATTTTTAATTGCCACTGAAAAATGTACCGTTGTTTACTTGTTGCTGTGATGCCAGGCTAAATCTCATATTGTAATGTCATGGTCCTCTAGGTGCAAAACAGAGAGTGGCTCTTCTATTTGGCCTTGCAGTCTTAAGCCTCAGGATAGACACTGTGATGGGTTAGCGTCAATGACTCCTCGGCTGTGTAGTTAAAGCCAATCACAGCAATTCCTCTCCCCCTTCACTGACTGGTTCAGAAATGTGCAGGCCTCGCCCATTTGAGCTGATGGAAATGCAGAGAACCTCACTGGAGCTTCTGGTAAAGAAGCCAGTATCTCTCTCTCCCCTGGTGACATTGAACACAGTTGCTTTTGGTAGCTGGTATTAGTAAGGGCCTCATTAAGATATAGTTGCCATCCTCAAGCTAGAATAATGCAAGAATGATTTAATAAAAGGGACTATTCACAAGGACATTGGCAGGGTAAGGTGAAATCACACAGGAAAAAACAGCACCCTCAGTTGAGGACCAGTTGAGCTGCTGTCATAGCGGTACCCAATGGAACAAGCTCCAGAGTTGGTGTAGAGAGGACCACCTTGAGCAGAGCTTTGAATTTGAGTTAAGAGGAGCAGTGGTCAGCACAACTGATCTCAAAGGGAGGAAGCCAGATGCATGAATACCCCCAACTTCATTCTCTTCTCTCTGTTCAGGTTCCTAGAGGGGGTCCCCATTAGCTGAATCCAAAGAGAAGGCAGAGGGTAAGAGATCCTACTTATGTAAGCTGTACAAGTCACCAGGCAGGTAGAGAAGGGCAGAGAGTGGGTCTGAAGGGAAAACGGAAACGTTTAACACATCAGCCTCTTATGACTATAAGAGGTCCCTTATGACCTGAGCATGAAGCGGACACCAGAGAAGTCATAGCAGAGACAAAGTTCCTGGATAACTGATGACAAGTAACCCAAAAGTCTGCCCTACCTCGGATTTTCTGCTGTGTAAGTTTCCGTAGTATTTGTCAGTTTAATTCAGAAGATGTGTAACCTGCAGCAGCAACTATCTTAACTCAATGCTTTTCAAATGGCACGTGGTAACCCATTAGTGGGCTGTGAAGTCATTTTACGAGGTGAAAACCAGCACTCTTTAACAATGAAAGGGAAAAGAACAGAAAGAATAAAATAGAATATACGTGAGTGCATCACACAATAAAAGTATTTTTTTCCTGAAACTTTTGTTTCAGTTTTGTGTATGTGTGTGTACAAGAAGCTATGATTCTCTCTATAGGAATAAAATATTTCTATTTTATCTTTATTTTTTAATGTCTGATGTATTTTCAAAGCCACTTCCTATGCAAACAAGTGCACTACTCCTAATTTCTAAAGATACTGAAGAATGACTTGAGTTCCAGGCCCTACACTAATGTAACTGATTTCTTTTATCTTGATTCTAAAGTTTTCACTAAGGAGACTGCTGAGTATTTTCAGCATAGGTTCCATACACAGACCCTTATGATAAAACTCCACCTGCCAGCAAAGCTTGCCATTCTAGTAGGGATTAGGAGTTACTTAATCTGACAGCTCTAGCAAATACAAACAGCCCCTTGAAATCTACTAGTAAAATATTGAATAAAACTTTGAGCTCCCTTTTGAAAGATTATATTGCAGGAATTTTCCCAGTTTCTTTTCATCTTATTGTCAGACTATGATCCTATTGTCTAGTGACATAAAACATTTCAAATTAAGAACGCTGGAAAAGGTATACAAGCGCTAATGCCCTAGGAATGCTTTCAGCTGCAAGTAACAGAAAAGTTATAAATACATTTAATCTTATCTCAGCTAACAAGTTGTCCAGAGGTGGGCAGTTCTGGTTCCTTTTAGGGAACAGTAGCTCAAAATGACATCAAGGATTCAGGCTCTTTTTATATTTTTGCTCTGTCATCCTTAGTACATTTTCATTCTTGTCCCTTCATGATTATAGAAAGATCAATGCAGCTACAAGCAAGTTATCCTTACTTAGTTACTTTCAAGACAAGAAGAAAGGTTTGGGGACCAAAGGGCTTTTCACAAGTCTCCATATTTTTAACCAGGAAGAAAATCTTTCCTAGACGCCCCTTACCTCCCACCAATGGATTTCACCTCACATCTTTTCAGCCGGAAGTTGGCCCCATGCCAAATGCTGGACCAATCACTGGCAAAGGAGGACTGAATGGCTATGACTGGCCAAGACCTATGAGGTTTAGTCCCTGGAGTTTATCACCTGCCTAGAGATTTAGAAATCTGAATAAAATCAGGATTCTGTTGGCTTACAAGGAAGAAGTGGCTGTTGGATGAGCAACCAACAGTGTCTTTCATAATGCCTTCCTCTCGTTCTGCCAGCAAAATTGGATGCGTCTTCAGAGCAGGGTGACTGACTTTTGTAACATCAGCTCATCGGGAAGGCTCTCAGGAAAATAGGTCACCAGTGTGCTTTCTCCATACTACGTAAAAGAAATAAAAGAAGACAACTGAAAGAGCAGAGCCAAAGGATTTGATACTCCTAAACCTTTGCTTCAGCAGGAGAGACTTTAACTAGAGACTTTATGTGTCAAATGCCCGCTAGAGTGAGACTAATGATGTACCAACTTCTAAACATTCAGATTCATAAGTCAATTAGAAGAAATGGCCGAGTACATTTCAGATTTTGTTTTAATTTTCTGCACATCCATGCTCCACAAAATCTTAAGAGCAATTCCAAGTGCCCACATAAGCATCCATGTTAAAATACATATAAAGTAAAGACTAAATTAGTTACTCACTGGTTGACATTCATCTGAATGTGCCTCTCCACTGATCACTTCACTACTCAGAATGAAACACAATACATTCCATAAATTCAAAACTGCTCACTTGGGTAGTGAAAATCTTGCTTAGATGCTCTTAATAGAAGCTAGCTCTTTTGTTTTGATGGACCAAAACTGTTTTATTAATACCAATTTGATCAGTGTTTCACTAAAATGCTCAAATGCTCAGATAAGTTTTCTAGTCCAAATATAACTTTCTGGCAGGTATTCCTGCATTGTCAAAAGCTCAGAGAAGTTGCTATGGGGCAGACTGTTAGCATAACTTATTTAATGTTTGTACTTACCTTGGACTGAGATGTTCATGCTAACAGACATTATGTAGCGATAATGGCCAATAGATACAGATCACTTACTCAAGGGGGCAATAGTTTCCAGACATGTTTTCATTCAGTTCTCACAACAAGTCTGGGAAGTAAGCATTGCTTTCAAAATTTTACATACGAGATAACTTCTTAGACAGATGAAGTAAATGTTCCATGGTCATTTTTATCATAAATTTTAAAATATTATAGTTTTAATTGTCAAACATTTTGAAGTCATTATTAGAGATTTGTTAGGTTAAACCAGATATTTTACATTTGCTGAAGTCCATGGAGATTACAGTTATGATTCTCTTCATTTTGTTTAGATTATTAGAGGTCTTTGGTTACAAGAGAAACAGATTCAGGATAACATTAAAACTGAAATGTATTGGAAGGGCCCGGAGTAGCTCACAGAATCAAAGGTGAACAACTGGATCCTTGGAAGAATAAGACATAGAACAATTTCCAGCATCTAGGTAGCAGGAAGGAGTGGACCTGTGTCTTCAGGAACACACGATATTGACGATCAGGTCCAATCACTTCCTGATCACGTGACTCACAACTGGAATTTGTGAGGTTGAATCTGATTGTCCTCCCTCGGGTCACATGCTTTATTGTTTTTCAGGGAAGGACATGGGTCTCGATTACTGGCACAAAATAGGAAAGGGGTAATTCCCTAAGGAAAAAGGAAGGTGCTGTTTTCCAGAAAATAAAGGAGGGGATGCTGGGCTGGCCAAAACATCAGATATCCATGACAGAGCTGGGCATCAAACCTCAAACCACCCCCAAATCCTTTTCTCTTAAGTATTTTCATATTTCTTTTCAATCACTCATAAGTAAAATAATCCAAATTGAGAAAAATGAGATAAATATGTAGTAATTATCACATAGGGCTTGGCACTGACGTGTACACATTCAACCATAATACCAGCATTCACAGAAACGTCCTGAGAGAGTCCAATGACAGGTCTCCCTGACGGTTTTGGCGTCTTGTCTGCTGGTCTCCATGAGGCCATGGCGCACTCGTTGGGAGCTCTGTTAGCAGCCAACCTGGTGCAATCAACCAAACCTGGGATCACGGAGCTGTCTGGGTTCTCAGTCCAATTGCAGAAGTGTGTACTTCCTATTTCCAGTGGGTTGACGTCAGAAAATTAACATTATTGCTACTCTGTGTCATCCAGAAGTTTCATTAGTGGTTTACTGTTTCAGTATTAGTTCTTAGACAGGCATATCACCTTATATTTTAAAACTTCCAAGTTCCTTTTTGAAATAAAGATTTCTTTTTCCACCAATTCCCATGGTTTCTGTGAAAGTGTGAAAAGACAACTTAGGTTATACAAATTTGCTTTCTAAGTTAAAGGTTTGTTTAAAATTGTAAAGTAGCCACTTGACAATCCCTCGGATATTTTTAAATTTTCACCATTTACTCTCTTTTTTCTTTAAAGCTGTAAGGTATGTTATTTTGAAATGCCTGAGGGCTTCATTTGGAACCATGAAATTGGGCTCCTTTTTTTTCTCTTAAAATATTGTACGTGTTTTAGTCCAACTTGGTCCTGGTGGATAAAATCAAATAACTATGTGGAAGGAAGGAAGGAAGGACAGAAGAGGGGGAGGAAAGAAGAAAGAATAATCTAAGAATTATTTTTCACTACCATTTATTGATCCTGTCAAGACACAGGGTGAGGTACGTGTCTGTCTATGCACTCAGTCTTGATTGGTGGCAAAGATAATTACTAAATTACTGCTAGAAATAAACAAAGGAAATGAAGAGATAAAGGGGAAAAAGGAACTATGACATTGCTCCAACGGAACAGCCCCAGCAGTGCTATATTGAAGCACGTACTAGTTATCCAGTTGCTATTTTTAAAAGTGCCTCTGAAGGTTCAGTTAGCCTTGGCAGGCTGATGGGCTGAGGATGCTGCTCCAAATGTGGACTGGGGTTTCAACTCCAGCTCTGCTGTTTAATAGCTATAAAATAATACCACGTGCTACCTCTGTGGGCCTCAGTTTCCTCATATGTAAAATGGGGATAATAAAGCCACCTACTGTATGTTATGTGTATATATGTGTGTGTATGTGTGTGTGTGTGAGAGAGAGAGAGAAAGAGAGAGAGAGAGAATCCTTCTAGGTTATGTGTAGAATGATTCCTGGGCTTTATATTATTATATCTGTGGGTAAGATATGGTGGAACAATGCAAATTATGTTGTAGAAACAATATGTATTGGCATATGGAAAAATTTGTTATAAAATAGTATATAGAGCATGAAATGTATTATAGCATATATTCATATATTTTCATTAACAAAACATATACAATATAATGTTAACAGCGGCTATCTCTTAGTGGTAAGTTTCTCTTTGAGTGATAGTATTACGAGTGAGAATTACTTTATTCATTGTTTTTATTCATAGCTTCCATATTTTCCAAATTTTACCAAATAAACCTAAATGGTTTTATAGTCAGAGGAAAAAAATCACTATAAATGGAACTAGCATTTTAAAAAATGGTTCTCTCTTAGTAAAAAAAAAAAATTGAAACCAAGTAGAAAAAGCATTTTCCATTTTGATGGATCAAGATCAAAGAGAAACAAGTCTGGATGCAGAAGAGCAAAAAACTCTGAGGCTCAGTACAGGGTATCTGCAGGGAAAGGAGAATGATATGGGATTCAGATTAAAGTGTGCATGACCTGAACTGCAAAACAAGAATCATGTGACCTTACATAAGCAACTCAACAGTTATGATATTCAGTTCCTCATTTCTAAATTCAGGCTGGTCGATGCCTTATATGGGGACTAGAGGACCTACACAAAGAGTTAAGCACACAGAAAGCATTCAGTAATAATACCTCTATCCTGCAAGCAGTTCAATTATCATCTTCATTACTCACTAAGTGAAAAAAATAAGAAACTTTTATATAGCTTCCTGCCATAAACTGGAAACTATGTAAGCTCATGAATGTAATAAATAACTCAATAATTCTTACTCTGTTTGCTAGTATTTGAGTTCAAAGGGCAAGAATGAACACCATGTTCTTTAAAATACTATTTCTAGCTGGTCTTTATTATAACTATTATTTATGTGACATATTTTTAAAAACGAAGGGAAAATCAAGTCTTGATCTCTTTTTTAAAAATGATTTGGCTTAAAAAAAATGAAGTAATAGTCGTTATGTTATTTACCATGGGCCTCCATGCCACCCACATTACTTCCAGGTTTCATGCCTATTTAGTCTCATGGTCAAATGATGTCTAAATAAGTGGAAAGAAAAAAAGGGGAAGAAAAAAGTCATTCACTTGTTACCTGGTTCCAGATCCCATTACTCTCAAAAATTGTACTTCTCAGAGTTTAATGTGCCTATGAACTCCTGGGTGTCCAACTCAACAGCTCCGGGTGGGGTCTGTGAGTCGGCATTTCTGACAAGCTCCTAGGTGGTGCCCAGGCTACTGGCCCATGGACCGCTCTTTGAGTAGCAGGAACTAAAGGGTCTTAGCAATATCAGTGTATCAGGTCTAAAGGCTCCTCTATATCACATGTGACATAAGTGGAGAAAAAGAGAAGTTTCTCATGATTTTTCTCCCTCCCCAACCCCAACAATATTGTCTTTAATGCTCCTAAGATTTTACTCATCTTTTCCATACTGACTTGTTCTCCAAAGTCCAGCTCCATCTGGTAAGTTGCTATGTATCCTTTAAGGTTCATGTCAAAAGCTACATCTTCTTGTATAAGACCTGCCCAGTGTCTGGCTGATGGCCCGGTCACTAACAAATCACCGTAAGCTGAAGAGGTAGTTGCTGCTCCCACTGGCTCCTCTTCCCATCCTTACCTGACTGACTCACTTAGCATCAAAGGGTCACAAAGAGCTCCTTGGGCTGAACAGGGTGCCCTTTGGGGCACATTCCCCCTAATCAGGCATTTTCCCCAGCTGTTCTTTAGGATAGTGTCGGCCAGTAGTCCCCAAACTATTTGGCACCAGGGACCATTTTCATGGATGACAATTTTCCCAAGGGCCGGAGAGCGGGGAGGTGATTTCAGGACTATTCAAGTGCATTACATTTACTGTGCATTTTATTTCTATTATTATTACATTGTAATATATAAAGAAATAATCATACAATTCACTATAGGTTGGGGACCCTTCGTGTAGTCTACCCAGACAGGAGGGTTTAGTGGTTATCTTACCCTTGAATGTTCCTTGAGGAAAAGATACCTGTAAAAATACAAGGTCTTATACAAACATAATAACAGTATCAGGAGCTGTTTAAAACAGAAAAAAATAGGGCCAGGCAGGCACAGTGACTTATGCCTGTAATCCCACTAGGGAGGTCGAGGCGGGAGGATTGCTTGAGGCCAGGAGTTTGAGACCAGCCTGGGCAACATAGCGAGACTCTGTCTCCACAAAAAATTTTAAAATTAGCTGGGCATAGAGGCTCTTGCCTATAATCCTAGCTATTCTAGAGGCCGAGTGGGAGGATCACTTGAGCCCAGGAGTTTGAGGTTACAGTGAACTATGACTGAGCTGTGACTGTGCCACTCTATTCCAGCCTGGGCAACAGAACAATATCCTACCTTAATGAATGAATTAATTAATTTCTGTGCCACTGAACCTCTTTCATTTAGCAAGGGCAAACTCCAAAGCACAGACAGGGCAGGAAGCTGACCTAAATGAAGGTGTTCAGTTGGTACAGTGTCCTGGTGAGTCCATGACCCATCTAAACAGGGCAGCACCCAGCCACTCTCCCACAGAGGAGGGCTGCCGAGGGCTGTCAAATCTCCCAGAAGCCAGGAATCCAGATTTTTATATGCAGGATCTCACATCAACAAATCCAATTTTGGGTTATTGTTGTTTCAACACTGTGAAAGCCAAATCAAACAAATCTATAGGTCAGATGTAACTGGTTGGGGGAACCCAAGGGGAACACAGGATTTTTGCATTTGTTTAAAGTGAGTCTTCTTTTGAATTAATTTTTACTTCTAGCCTGTTGAAATCCATCAGAACTGAGTGTATAGTTTACCAGTGCCTGGCATAGTTTGTGCTTGGCAACAGCTTTACACTTAAGCTGAGATGTAGCCAATGAAGTCCAGTCTTGCTCTAGATATTCTTGGTCCTTATGCATTTAACTTACAAACACAACCCCAAACACACAGAAGCATCTGGAGAGCCTAGTTCCTACATCTGCTTCACCTGTAACAGTATTGTTTTTCCTGGTCTTCTTTTCAGAAGATAGCTGCCATTTAACATGAGGAATCAAGAGGGCTGGTAAGGACATCTGCTTCTGTCTCTATGGGCAGTGCAGAATCTGAGTCTGATTCTGGTGGTGCAGCAACTTCTTCAGTCTGGCAGAAGATATGAAAGGCCATTTCTAGATATTGAAATGCCAAAAGGAAATTTATGAAGGTCAAACAGCATGTGGGAATAGAAAACTAGTGGGTGTGCCAGCGATACATTCCATATCATCTCTAACCAATGATGTCTTGCAAATCAAATGACTATACCCATCAGGATATTATAGTCATGGTACCAAAAGCACTAATTTATTGCTTCTAGTCCCCCCCCCCACCTTCTTTTAGAGGTGGGATCTCGCTAGGTTGCCCAGGCTGGAGTGCAGTGGCTATTCCCAGACACAATCATAGTAGACTACAGCCTCAAACTCCTGAGCTGAAGCGATACTCCTGCCTCAGCCTTCCAGGTAGTTCGGACTATGAGCATCCAGCTGTTCTCCCATTTTATTTTTATTTTTTAGATGGGAAAACAACCACCAAGATACCTGAAATAATGGCTTCATATCTTACACATCTTGGCATCCTTGCAATTCAATAGAACTTCAATAAAAATTTGTCAATTGAACACATGGATGAATATATTATTTTAAATCATAGAGGCTAGAACAATGACATTTTTTACTCTGTCCTACGTACTAAGCAACAAACTAGAGGTGGCCATTTATTGCACTTAACAATGAATGAATAACAATGCATAATCAAGAATATAAACTCTTTCTGATCACTAATGGGCAATGTAAAATTTCAAGTGTAGCAATCGCCACAAGAGCATTAATACCTGGTATTATGAGAACATATAATAGGAGGACTTTACCCAGTCAGGGATATCAGTGAAAGCTTCCTTGAGAAAGAAATATTTTAGCTGAGCTAAAGGAGGTAGAGGGCTATTCACTAGGAAAGAAGAGTAGGAAGAACATTCTAGACCAGGGGTCAGCAAATTATGGCCCACGGGCCAAACCCAGCCTGCCACATGTTTTTTTTAAATAGAGTACTATTGGATTACAGCCACACACACTCATTTACATATTGTCTATGGCTGATTTAAGTAGTTGGGATGGAAATGGTATGGTGCAAAAAGACTAAAATATTTACTATCTTGATCTTTACAGAAAACTTTATCAACCCCTGTTCTAGGCAGAAAGAATAGGATATGCAAAAGCCCTGTGGCCAGAGAGAGGATAAGGAATAGAAGTGGTTGAAAGAAGGTCTGTGTAACCAAAGGAGGGAGAGTAAGGGAAAAGATGGGATGAAGGGTGGAAAGCGTGATGAGAGAAGGTGGAGAGGTAGGTAGGCAGAGAGCCTCGTAAGCCACATTAAGGAGTTTGGGCTTTATCCTGGAAGCAGTCTGAAGGCACTGAAATATTTAGGCATGAAGGGGACAGGCAGGGGAATGGCACAGCTAACATGACTGGCTTACGTGGGGAGAACATTGAAGCCACAGTGTGAAGAACGAATTGAAAGAAGGCAAAGTGGATGCAAATACACTTAGGAGACTTTGTTTGTTTGTTTGTTTTCTTGGACATTCACAAACAGAATTTTTTGAGAGGAGTCTCTCTCTGTTCCCCAGGCTGGAGTGCAGTGGCTCAAACACTGTTCACTGCAAACTCCTGGCTCAAGCAATCCTCCTGCCTCAGCCTCCCGAGCAGCTGGGACTACAGGTATGTGCCACCACATCCAGCTAATTTTTTCATTATTATTATTATTTGTGTGTGTGTGTGTGGACACAGGATCTCTGTCTCTATATTGCCCAGGCTGGTCTCGAACTCCTGGATTCAAGTGATCCTCACGCCTCGGAGGATCTGGGAGGATTACAGCCATGTAATCAACTGCTGGGATTACAGCCATGAGCCGCTGTGCCCATACTACTTAGGAGACTGCAAAGGAGACAAATGTACTGCTCAGGGCAGGCAGATTGTTGCAACAACCCACAAATTTCAATGACTTCCTGTAGTAAAGGAGAATTCCACACTCACATCACAGCACAGTGCGGGTGGGTGGGTGACTCTCCTTCGTCCCTCCCAAATCTTGAAAAAAAAAAAAAAACCTCAAAAGCAAAACCAAATGCTCAAAAGAAAATCAGGTGAAAAAAGAAATCCAACAATAGGACACGAACCAGTGAATTAAAAAGAATCTAACACCAAATTCTATTTCCTCTTGTACGTTCAGTGACCCAGACAATTGACATAAATTCAATGACCTGACCTGCCATTTCTCTACCTGAATAATGGTTTCCAAATAACATTCTGTGGACAGTCAATTTGGTTTTAAAGAAACAAAACAAATGCATATCCCGGTAAACAATTTTGTTCCTCTACCCCCACCATTGTTTATCTAAATGATCAGGTAAGACACACACACAAACACACACACACACACACACACACACACACACAGAGTTATACGTAAATGATTAAAGGGAAGCAAAGGGAAACTTAATATTGTCAGTTCTCTCTGGGATCCAATTTACTTATCAGCCTACCAAGATCACAATAGTTATCAAAGATTTTGTTTGTTTGTTTAGTAATTAGAGTGAATACCATGTAGTTAGTTAACCAAGCTGTCTTCAGGGGACATTTCTCACTGTTGTTTTATGATTATTTCACCTTGACAGAGTAAGAAGTGGATGGTCCTGTTTGAAGAGTGCAGTTTGCTAAGGCACAGCTGACATGAAGCTATTTTTCTAATGTGGCACATTCATAGGCAATACATCCATACGCTGCAGAGTTTTAGGGCTGGAAGGGACCTATAGGTCACACAGCTTGAACTCTTCATCTTCCTGATGAGAAAAATATGAGACAAAGGGACCCACTGGGATTTAACCAGGGTTTCATCCATCAACCTGGTGCATTCTTCTGCTGCTCTGTAATAACACCCATGTTTGTATGAACCCCTGAGTCCTATGGAGTCTGCAATTCTACTTTTCTGAGAGTCGGAATGGGCAAATCTAAGCAGCTGGGACTGCCTTTCACCAGACCTGTTCTGTCTGGGTGTGGGCAGAGCAGCCATTATTTTGCTGCTTCACGCAGCGCACGCTCTGTTGCACAAACAGCACTGAAGATAGCGAGGCAGGTGAATGACACAGATGGTCCCCTGGTGCACTCTGCTTCTTACATTCACCCAAGGAGAGGCCGAATCTCCATTCCTGCATTCTAAGGGTAAGCTGCCCTTGCACCGTACATACTATGTGCGCTTCTATAGGTGCGTGCATTCATTTATTCGTGAAACATTTATGATATATTGAGCACATGCTATGTGCCAGGCACAGTGCCAGATCTTTTGGAGACAAAAAAAGCAGTAAAGTGCAGAGGAGAATGCTGTAACCTTTGAGGTACACACATAGAGTATGACAATACATAAAATTATATCTATTATATCGATGCATGTAGCTCTTGAAGATTCAAAGACTTCACACAAAAATTATTGCCAGACAACTGAATTTTCACCAGCTCGTCCCATATTTTCCATCATAAAAATGTCACTGGAAGCAAATTGCAAGAATTGAAAAATGTAAACCTGGCTTTGTGCCCCAGTTTTACTATTTACCAGCTGAGTGACCTTGAGCACAGTCCTCAATCTCCCTGATCAACTGCTCTTCTCTTTAGTGAGCATGATCGTAGCTACCTCATATGTCTGTCGGGAGGACTATGACAATGTCTGAGCATAGAAGGACAGCGTGGCTCGAAAGCAAGTTACTTCATCTCTCTGTGCCTCTCTGTCTTTGCTTGCAAAATTAGGATAATAGTAGAATCCATGTCATTCAATTGCTGTGAAAATCAAATGAGATAATGACACATCTAATACTAAATACATTTTAATTGTTACATGAAAGTATTACATGATTTATAAAATGCTAGATAAAAGTGAAACACCATTAACTATTAAAGCTGCACTCAATAGAAAGAAGAGTATTGGGACCAGAATTATTCCAATTATTACACATCCAGGTAGTCCCTCCATACCTCAAGTGTTCAGGCTCAGCACTACTGCAGAGGTTTCAGTACCGTAAAATGGTTCTGCCCTGACTCTCATGTCACATAGCTCCCTGCTGAAGGCATGTTCCTTTTTGTAACCTCTACCTTCATCTTCTCTTTCTGTTTCTTTGTAAATCACTTCTCAAAGAATAATTTCTTTAAGGCCCAGTGTAGCTATTTATGTCAGTCCTGTGTATATACAGGTGGGGTGATGCCACGCCTTTAAATCTGGCTGGTCACGCTGCTGCACAGTGGCGGCGGAGGCGATCAAAGCCGCATAATGTCCATAGCTCATTCATCCGTCCATGGCAAATGGATGGGGGGAAGGTGATTGAGACAGCAATGCAAAAAACTGCTAAAGTGACAGTGACCAGGCTTGTTCCGGATCCCTATTTATTGAAGTATTTTAATAAACAGCCTACTTTGCTCACGATGCCCTTCAGCAGAGCACAGTTGAAGATATTGTGCTTCTCAAAGCTGTCCCTGTTCCACGAACAAAACATGTGAAACATGAACTAGCTGAGATCGTTTTCAACGCTGGAAGAGTCACAGATCCAGTGACAGGAAAACCCTGTGCAGTAACCACCTACCTGGAGAGTCCAGTCAGTTTGGAAACAACCCACCTAACCAAAAATCTGGAAGAACTCGGTATTTCTTCATCACCGTGAAAGAGGATTAGAAAAAGCAACCAATGGGAAAAATGAGCACATTTGCTTTATGTAAAAGAATTTTTTCTAAGTTTCATAACAAACTGTCCAGTTTCTCTTATAGTATTCACGAAATAGCTAAAAGTAATTGAAGCAAAGGGCTTGTTACAGTTTTTCATAAATGTTTATGGCCGTGTTTCAAATGTTCTTTTCAGTGGACATACTTTCACATTGCACTAAGTGTGCCTAGCACTCTGCGGCATTATTTTGTGAGCTGTTTTAGAGGAAGTTGGTTTTCTTTTTTTCATTCAAAGAATTTATCTTAGAGCCTTTATTTGGGAGGAAGAAAGCCTTTTGATATAAACAGATAAGGCCACATTAAGTGAATATTTTTGATAGTGTATATTCAAAATAAATTTAAATATTTTATCTGATTTCACCAGCTCCAAAGGCAAATAATGAACTGCTTGTGGCCAGACTTTTTTCAGATTAAGGTGTATTAATAAGAATGTTGACATGTAGAAAGTAAAATCTTAAAATTGTGTCTCTTTTCTTCTAGACTGGGTTAAATAGGAATGAGTTCCTAAAATCGAACTCATTGATTAAGTTGTGGGACCTCGCACATGTGCATTTGGGTTGGAGAGTGAGTTCTGTTGCTATTCATTAATAAACTGATAACTTAGATTTTGACTTGAGGAAACAAAAATCCTAAATGATGTTTGCTCCTCCTATTCCTTAAAGCAGTAAGAATAATTCTTCCTGTCCTTGAAATGTCACGTCCTCAAAATGAGTTAGGGTAGCACCAAGAACAATTTGGAAACTGAAAGCTTATCAGGGTAGAGGGGGTGTAATTACCTATCAGAATTTGAAATTACGGAAAGAAGACTCCATAATTTTTTTCTTCAGGTTTCTTCGATTTATCTCTGAATGCTGAAGAATTCCTGCTTTAGTGATCGTTGAAAATTGAGTGGCAAGCTATCCCCAGTCCCAATTCTTTTTTTATTGGTCCAATTCAGGTAAACAATCCATTGCCTACTTTATTTTATCTTATTCATTTGAATAACCATTTTTCAAAACAACTAGTTTTTTGTTAGAATTCACTCAATTTCTGTTTACACACAGTTTTATGTGGAGACAAAACTTAATATCTCGTTTGATGGAAGAAAATGAGCACAACTAAAACATTAGAGTTCTTCAAATCCAAACTTGTTCAGTTAATAGTAAGCAAGAGTGTATGAGGAAGCGTATGTACTTAGCTTAAATCTGCATAAAGAAAGTGACTACCCATGCTTTTCAATTGCCAGTCTTATGATTTTTGATGTGAAGAAGAAGAAGAAGAATCATCTTGTTTCGAAGAATCAGATGACAGGTGAAAATTTCAACTACAGTAAGCCTGTAATATGCACTTCTGTGCCTGTTGCGTATTTGAAAGACAATCACTTTGGCTTTCACATTTTCTAGTGAAAAGTGCTATTCTGACTTCCCTGTGCTGTGAACACCTGTCTGTATCCATTGTGTAATATTGATGACCTTGAGTTTGGAGCCGCTAGCACTATACCTCTCTTTATGAATAATAGGGCGCACATAAATGATTAAAACAAGGCAACTAGAAACCTGATATTGCCAGTCCTCTCTAGGATCAAATTCATTTATCAGCCCACCAAGGTCACTGACCCCGATTACCCAAGGCCTAGCTACTAAAATGATGACTTGATCTATTCTTTCATTTCACTTATTTAATTTGAAGGGGGAAAAAAGTCAAAATACTTTCAACGAATTGACGTGTAAGCAATCGTATCTAGCTTGCTGCATCTTCTAAAACACAGAAGAATGGTAGTGAGAAGCACCAGGGCATGCTGTTACAGAGATAAAGGTGAACTAAGAAACCGTAGCTTTTCTTATACGACGTCCTCATGTTACTTAACTCGTTATTCCAAGTTTAGCCCTCTACCTACAGTTTTCCAAACTATTCTAACTTCAAATAAGATGTACAGGTAAGTGAATTGAAAGAATAGGCTGGCAGATACAGAGATTAAATTGGGTTTCTATAGAAAAAATATTTAAGGAATTTTAAAAATGTGTTTATATTTACAGTCCTCAATGGAGATGCCTAGTGTTGAGTAAAACATCTTTTCCCTCAAAACTGCAGGGATAAAGTTGTTAGAAGTTTCTCACAAATGATATTGCCTTCTTTACATAATGGTGAGCACATATAGAAAAGAACAGCAGCATGTGTGTAAACTGTTAATAATTTATTTTCTTTGTAGTGACCAAATAATCAAGGAATCAATCCATTCTAAGCACCTAGATAGCATCTTACAATATTGTTAAAATGGTTAAAGTGGACTATGTACACTCAGTGGTATACTGATAAGTATTTCACGTTTGGTTGGGGGATGAAAGCCCTGATTTTTAGGGTGTGCTGATTTCTGTGGGATAAATACTTCCATTATCACTGATTTCAAGCTACTGATATAAAGAAATTGAACATGGATTTTGGAAGAGATGTGCTGTAATACACTATTATATAGTACTTTCTCCGTACAGAAACTGTCAGATTTCCCAAATAGAAATCCAGGTTGCCAGCCGGGCACAATGATGTACCCCTGTAATCTCAGCTACCTGGGAGTCTGAAGCAGGAGGATGGCTTAAGCCCGGGAGTTCAAAGCCAGCCAAGGCAACACAGTGAGACCCTCTCTTTCTTAAAAAAAAAAAAAAAATCCAGGTTGCCTAGTTAAATTAGAATTTTAGACAAACAACAAATAATTGTTCAGGTACAAATATTTCCTTGCAATATTTGGGACATACTTATACTATGATATTATTCATTGTTTACCTGAAATTCAAATTTAAATAAATAGCCTGGATCTTATCTGGCAGTCCTCATACAGACACTGTACACATAAATAACCTCAAGTGCCTAAATATTAGTAAAAGGTAGTGCTGAGTTTTGAGAATTTATTACCTTTCTTTTAAATATAATTTAAATTTTAGGTTTATATAATTTGATTTTTAATAATGGTTGTTTTTGACAACAGGCTCAAAAAATCTGTGAAGAATTTTAACAACCAGCTTTTGGGGGACCAGCTCTAGCATAACACTGACACTATATTATACTTAAGTATAATACATCTACACCAGAGAGATTTTGCAAATACAATGAGAGTACAAACTTTAAAGTGTACCTCAGCTATACTGCTACTATGATTTTAAACACGGCTCCATTAAATTTCACATAAAGCCAATTTCAGTGTAATTAAACTCTTCCAATCCTTACATCACTTCCCCCAACCCCTGGGGAAATTTCTCTGTACCAAGAAAGAGTACATGTTTAGATTTCTTCCTGTCTATTTTTAGGGATTTGTGGGGTGGTCAGCTCTCCTTAGAATTGGGTAATTTTAACGAAAAGGCTGTAACCTCAAAGTTGCTATTTTTGTGCGGGCCTGGGATAGTGAGACAAAGTAACAGATGCAAGAAGCCATGTTTGCTCCTTGCTGCTTGCCAGCGAGACTTCGCAAAGCCCCTGACTCTGCAACAGTGTGAAGCTCTGCAAAGGGAGGCTTCGAGGACAAAACAGGTTAGATCACACGGCCCCCCACATCTCTGGCCTGAGTCACTATATTTTTTGAAAGATAAATGCCCCCCTAGTCCTTGACTTTTTCTGTACCTAAGATAATTTCTGGCAGGGTTAGTGATTATGCCTCTGTAAACTATAACCAGATAGACTCTCGCACCCAAACATACATGTGATTTTGCACATACTGAATCTTCTCCACCTGTATATACGCTGTGAACTGCGGTGGAACCGTCTGGCACAACGGTTCCCAGGCAATAGGCCTCAATCTAGAGTCCTCAGTAAGATTTCTGAATAAAACGAACTTTCATCCTTCAAGAGCTTGACTTTTTTCCTTAGTAGACAAGGAGGGTAATGAGCTTGAGTGGAAGGTCCTTTTGTTTTTGTGTTTAGCCGAGCACTTTCATCAGACATTGGTAGTACAAAGATAAGCCTGGAATTTTGTTTGGGATAAAGACAAAAAAAAAATCTACACTGATCCACAAAGTAATAAGATTAGGAGCTCATAGGTTTATAGCTAGGGAGAAAACACGATTAAGGTGAGCTTTGGAGAAGCAGCTACTGAGGAGGCCCACGAAAGAGTCTGCTTAATTTTTTTAATTTAACAAATAAATAAATCTATAAATAAACAAAAAGGTTTCCTTCACTTTAGTCCAACATTACCCTCAAAAGGATTTTCAAAATTAATTATCTTTTTGACATCTGAGACATTCCTATTTCATGGTAAAAAACTTGCAGTGTGGGCTTGGGTGCAGTGGCTCACACCTGTAATCCTAGTACTTCAGGAGGCCGAGGTAGGAGGATTGCTTGAGGTCAGGAGTTCGAGACTAGCCTGGGCAACAGACAAGACCTTTCTCTATAAAAAATTTTAAAAATTAGTAGGAGTGCTGTGCATGCCTGTAGTCCTAGCTACTTGGGAGGCTGAGGCAGGAGTATTGCTTAAGCCCAGGAGTTCAAGGCTATGATCATACCGCTGCACTCCAGCCTAAGCAACAGAATGAGACCAGGTCTCCAAAAACAAACAAACAAACAAATAAACTTGCAGTGTGAATTGTCATCCCATATGTTAAAAATGTTTTTATTGACTTAGGTTTTATTTTGGGTTTTCTTCAAATGAGGAACCCCCAATACATGTTTTATTTTACATTATAAAGTTATGTATGATCTAGTTTAACTCTCAATAAATACTTGCCCTAAATGTTAAGTTCACTTGTCTTGAGAGGACATAGAAACATAAATTAAATACAGCATTAAAAACAATTGTTTGTATTTTATGTCAGAGCTCCTCCTCCTTTACATCTGGATGAAAAGTAGCATATTTGGATATCACCATCAGTAACGAGCTACAAAGTTCTGTAAGTTAGTTCCTTTTGTTAATTTCCTCGTTTATAATTTTAGACAATTGTATTGCAAATAGAAATAATTACTAAAAATGTTTGAAGTCTCTTCTATTAATTTGAATAGTAATTCAGTAAAATATATCTATAGGTTCTTTAAAATTGTTTATAAACTTTATTTACTTTCCAAATTGAGTATTGACCATACCAGAAAGTTGTTATATTATTGAAAATAATTGAGCTAGACAGAATTAAATTATTTCACTTGTATAACAGGGTCTTAAAAGCTGCTTCTAACCACTTAATTGAACTGGTATTGATTAGCTCAAAAGAGCAATCTAAAATTATTATTAAGGCCGGGTGTGGTGGCTCACTCCTGTAATCCTAGCACTCTGGGAGGCTGAGGCGGGTGGATCCCTCAAGGTCAGGAGTTCGAAACCAGCCTGAGCAAGAGCAAGACCCTGTCTCTACTATAAATAGAAAGAAATTAATTGGCCAACTAAAAATATATATAGAAAAAATGAGCCGGGCATGGTGGCGCATGCCTGTAGTCCCGGCTACTCAGGAGGCTGAGGCAGAAGGATCGCCCGAGCCCAGGAGTCTGAGGTTGCTGTGAGCTAGGCTGACACCATGGCACTCTAGCCTGGGCAACAGAGTGAGACTCTGTCTCAAAAAAATAAATAAATAATAAAATAAAATTATTATTAAAGTTTGCATCACTTGTCAGACTCTCTGTATTGCCTAGGATACTTAGTGATGAAAATTAATCCTCCCGGATCTTACGTTCATAAAATGAAATTGAATTTATTTCCATTTTCTCAGTGAAATTGAAGTTAAATGTACAAAGAGAGGGATGGTAAATTTGTCACAAATAGAAATGCAAAACTAATTTGAAACTTTAAATAAAATGTTTCATCAGTAGTGTAGAAGAAATAAAATGGTAAAAATATAACAGAAAAAAGGGAAAAGAAATAATTATATTTGGGACTTTCATTCATAAAAAAAAGAGTATTATTGTTGCTGCTGTTGTTATTTACTTCCATTAATTTTTCTTTAAACCTACTAAAAGCGCACTTCCTATCATGCCGTGATGAAAATGTGATCAAATGGTAACCAAAGAGTCCAAGTTCATGAACTAGCTACATGACTTTGGCCAGCACCTTGTCTCTCTGGGTCAGTTGTGTCCCTTAGCTTCCTTTCTAAAATTCCTACTAAAAAATCCTATAACTCTGAACTCAAACGTTGAAGTAGAAGAGTCAGTGCTTTAAATGACTCAGCAACTTGCATGCAGCAAGAATGCAGAGTGGCAAGACTCAGTACCGGCTTTGGGTTCTGTTTAATCAGATAGAAATTTCATTATTTTTTCTCCAATAAGAGCTTCATAGGAAATCATAATATTAACACATGTTAACTTAATAAAGTTGTTAGGAGAAAATGTTCCATATTTAGAAGAGACTTTGCACAGTTTCCATCTTAACACCAGAGCAATGGATTTGTTATCTGGTCACAAACACTAAAAATCGTATCCTTTGCAACTGTTTAACACTTTGATTTTTAAATAATATGTCAATTTAAAAATGTGCAGGGCATGTAGTTTTTCAAAATTACTTCAGGGAGTATACTAGAAAAAAATCTGAAGACTGCTGCTCCGAAGCCTTATCTTGTTCAGTACCGTTTGGGATTATACTAATCCCAAACATAATGCTAGGCACATGGCAAACCCTTAATAAAGTCATTAACATAAGATTGACAGATGACCTGATGCATCTGAATGACTTGAGAGATTTTAGCAAAGACAGAGAGTTTGTGGTTGAATTGATAATTACTAAATAAAATAGAAAATTAAGCAAATAAAAATATTTATTAATAAAGGACCAGGAAGTAGTATAAGTAAGGAAAAGTAGTAACAGCCAACAAACTACATAATTTTCAAAAGAAAAGAATATGCATAGCATATTCTAAAAGCATTGAGAAGACAAGACAATAAAGTGTTTTAGTACATAAGGAAAATATGGTTTAGAGTTTTAGATCTAATAAAAAAGGCAGATGGTAGAGTATGATTCCGAAAAATGTTTCTTCCTCAAATAGTTAAACCCGTGGGTACCAGCTCTATCACCATAACTCTGACTCCTGAGCAAAGTGAGAGAGACAAAAAATGGAACTCCTAATGGGTGTATCAATCAGGTCCCCAACAGGAAATGAGTGGCACATCCAGGAGGGTTGGGTACAGGGACTGCTGATGAGGTATTAGATAGAGGCAGGGGTGGGGAAACTGCCAAGAGTGATGTACCCAGCTACTAACAGCAGGCGTTACAACTCTTAGATCTAAAAGGAAGCTGAACCCAGTGGGAGCGAGTGTGGAAAGGAGGCTCTGTGTGTGACCTGAGGCCGGCCCAAGGCAACTCTGCAGCAGGAAGTGGGAGACTGTGGGAACTGACCTCACTGGGCTCTTCCCTCCGACCTCCTGCAGGGGTTCCCCACTGGACAAACCCAGCTGGAAACCAGAGGGCAAGTGGACTTGTTAAAGTAATCTACACAGGTCAGCCCCTGAGGCAGAGAACTTGGGGCAGAAGGGAGCAGAGAGGCAGGGGCAGAAGGGTGGAGGATGGAAGATATCCGGCACCACGAACCTAACATGTACTATTCCATATCATTCCTTTTATCCCACTTTTTTACTGCTAATTATCTCATTAAACAAATAACCTCATCATTATGGAAAATTGTCCACTTTATTTTATTTTGCTCCAGCCACAATGAGGCCAAATAATAATAATAAATAGTTGGACTTGCTCAAAAACACTTCAGTGAAGCATTCTTTGGGCACATTCTGATCTCATTTGAAATAAAGAAAAACACTCACGAAGATATTATAGTTAATTCATTGCATTTTGGATATGACTATAGGCAGAGAAGATAACGTAGCATAGGGAAAGACTATGGACAAGGAAGCTTTTGAAATACATTTGAAGGACCAGAATTAATATCATTCAGGAAGGAAGACAGGTTGCTTGCTCTGGCTTTGCAATTGGATGGGATGAATGGAAGACTCTCATCTCTCATCGTATGGGGTAGGTAATGCTAACATTACCTGCAATGGGGAAGCTTCACTACTTTCTGATTCTGAAACACAATAGAAATCTGATCTTAGCTTTGAAAATGTAATACTTCACCCACAAGCAGGTTGCCATTTATAGACACCATTCAACAAATATTTATGGATAACACACTCAGTGCCACGCACCATTCTAGGGGCTACTGATATCATAATCAATAAGGTAGACATTGTCCCAACCCTGATGAAAGCTTTGTTTAGACAAATGTTATGCAGAAGTCCACTATGTTTACAGAAAAGATAGAAGGTGAAAAGTAAAATTACAGCTACTCTCAGTTATTTAATACATGGAGCCTGGAGCTCTCTCTGCCCTTTGGAACATAGCACAATAGTATAAAATCACTGGCCTTATAAGCGTCCCATGATATATCATCCTCAGGGTTGGGGAATCTCAGTGTCTCTTGGAAGAACTAGGCTCCAATAATCTAAAAAATGTTTACTCACAATGCTCACTTAAAGCTTTTAGAGAATTACTTATATTGCTAAGTTTTGGAATACACTAGCTTTACCATCCATCCATTCAATAATTGAATGCCTTCTGTTTGTAAAGCACTAAGAACATAGGGGTGAAAAAGACAAGAGTCCCTGCCCTTTTGCAGTTGTCCATTCTAGCAGGTATATAGGCTCTAGACACCTCATCACACAATGGGTTATTTAACTACTGTTGTGGTGAGCGCTATGAAGGGAAAGTACAGAATTTTTTGAGAGTGCCGGGCTGTGAAGGCCTCCTGGAGAAAGTGACATTTGTGCAGATTACTGGTTGGTTAATAGAAATTAATTAGTCCAGGAATTTCAAACTCAAATTCCTTTACGGCATCGGGCAATTAACACAAATGTGTGCATCAGGCAGTGGGTAAGACTGCAAGAAATATTATAGTTCACAGTTTGCCAGAGGGAGTCTTTTGGCCTTAAGGCATTCAAATTCAGACTTTAGAAATCTCTTGGCTGGCCAAACCTGAGATGTCTGCTGACAAAGACAGCAGAAGGACTGGCACTACTGAGATGACTGGGGCAGGAGAACAGCAGGAGCAATGGCCCTGAGGCAGGCAGGAGCCCATCTGTTTGATGAGTTAAAAGAGAGCAACTGTGAGTAGAGTGCAGAGCCCCAAGGAGAGAGAGTGGCTCCCATGGGCAGGGAAGAAGAGAGAGGAGCTGTCATTCAAGGCCTCAGCGGCAGGTAAGGGCTTTGGTCCTTAACCCAAGTACCGATGGATGCACTGAAAAGTTATAAGCAGAGAAGTGAATTAATTAGATCTGCGTTTTTTGAAAGCTCTAGGGGCAGCACTGCTGGAAAGGGTTAGAAGCAAATCAGTTAGGAAGCGGTGGGGGTAGTCGCCCATCTCTCCTTGTGTTTTTCATCTGCACTGTTTAAATAGCTGCATTTGTCTTATGCAGTGTACCCCTCTACTCCTCACTTTCGCTGACCAAGCCGGATGCTTTCTTCTTAGTTCCTGACTCTCAGGAAGGAAGTACAGAAGTCCATGCCATGGAACAAAAAGAACAGAAATAAAAACCTGGCATAGAGAACCCATACATAGGCTCTTCTATCTGCTGGCTAATACCATCAATGACAGTGTAAATCCTAAGTATTACGAGAGCACCCAGGACAGGTGCCTAACCTGCCGGAGGTGGGAAATCAGATGAGTCTTCACTTGCAAACCTAAAAACTGTTGCTGGACTTTATCATTTGGTTTAGTATTTCAAAAAACAATTTTTATTTAAGAATATTGTTTAGAGATTATCTCATGCACACTTTTGTCAATTAATATAAATGTATACTATTATATTGCTTGTGTGTAGAAATAACTGATACGACTAGCTTGTCCACTCTTTTGTTGGCACCATATTTGGTTCTTCAAGAACTAAAGAACAGGGAAGTGCTGCCCTAGAGGCTGGCTGTGAGTCAGCAAGTGGCCATAATATTTACACAAAGGGGAAAACTTGACGTTAGGAAAAAATTGAGTAAGCCAGACCCACGTGCTTCTCCTTTTAAGCAATGGAAATGACAAGCTCTTGTGACTTTCCTACATAGCCAGACATGATGGATTTGTGTTCTTCTTGTTATTGTACAAGACAAATTGGATGAACATTATCAAGTTAAAATTAGCTCACATTTTTCAATTTACTTATTCATTGGTTTATTTAGGCACCAAATTAATTTCTTCCCTCCTTTTGTCTCCCTACAGCTTTGTATAAAGCATATTCATATTACATTAATCCTAAAAAAAAACATTGGGATTAGAATTAATTTCCTTAGTGAAAATTACCTTCCTTGACCTAGTAATCATTCTCTTTATGATGTCTCTAAATCTAGATTCAAAATTTTCTAGGCTTGAATAGCGATTTTGCTTTAGAGTTATTTAATATTTTGTCCTTGATAACTGACACAAAATCTTGTGGCGTTGAAAAGTTAACTTTCATGCTAAGATCATTTATTACTGCTCATGATAAGGGAAAGATTCTATGCTGCAATCTCTGGGGGAGGAGAAAGACTTCCAGTGCTCTGCATAGTGAACTGATCACATGGAAGTTTCTTTAACACGAGAATGTGCATCCATGTTTCTCTGAGCAAGATTAAAGTGTGGCTGTGGGATTGTAGATCAGTCCAGAAGTCAGTCAAACAACGTTGGTATTGTCACACCTACCAGTTCGTTTTCAGAATGTGTTCTGATGTCTCATACACAAGCCCAAGCATCTGCCAAACTGCTTTTTCCCCTCCAAGTGACAAAAGTAAAAGAAAAAAAATGACAGTTGTCATCAGCCCACTTTTTACCCTGCTCTATACAGTCCTTAGCAACCAGTTTATCTACGTTGGGGCACATTGCAATGATTGTCATAACTTTGAAGAAAACAAACCTTCAAAGATATTTTTGATTTTTTTTCCAGAAAGATGTGTCAATCCTTTGATGGTAAAAAGCATCATAACCCAGAATTGAGAGGCAAAACATACATATCCCATTAAAAATTCCTTGAAGCAGATGATTGACAGCGTGTGCAGTTATAATGATAATGATAGCTAGTGACTACTGAGTGAAATATGTTAAGACTTCTAAATATATTATTTCACTTAAGTCTTGCAACTATAAATGGTAATATAAGGGGACTGTGTTTTGTTTTGATATAAAATATGTTATAGTTTCACCTATGCTAAAAATTTTAAAGAATTAATAATGAGATATGGGGCTTAGTACAATGTCTATCATATAGGAAGCATTCAATGTATTCATTTATTCAAAAAAGTATTCATGAATGAGTCCCTCAAAAGTGCCTTTCAACTGATATTTCTACTAATACAGCTATTTAGTTGTCTCTAAAGCAAAGAACAAATGTTGAGATGTACTGAGAAGAAAGTTCTGCTTCCTAGCTCTTAGAGGCCTACATGTTTACTTTGACAAACACACTATTTCAAAAGTAAGCTGTAGGAGGCAGATGCAGCAGAATGGGAAGAAATGGAAAAACTGGCTTCGAGTCCCACAGCCACCTGCTACTTACGAGTCCTAGCCAGCAGCTGGCATTTGGGTACAGGAGAGTGAGACAAGAATATTTCCCCCAAGAAAGAGCCAAATCGAATGCTAGGGTCACATCCCAGTGGCCAGAGGTTGAGGGCAGAGATCCAGGCACCCACCACAGTGTACGTGGGTATTTGGCCTTTCCCAATGTGACTGAGGGTAGCCAGGTGTTGGGAGCTCACCACGGGCACACCAAGTCCAACATAGGGGGACGAGGCTGCCAGGGTATTCCCTGCCCTAGAAAGACTCAGTGTCTTTCTGAACCTGGGTATCTAAACTGGGAAAGTGTAAATTTTTTAGCTTGACATCAAAGTACTCTCAGGATCTTGCTAAACTGGTGTTGTGGGTTGGATCGTGTGCCCCCTACTCCAAGTTTATGTCGACCTGAAACTGTAGAATGTGACCTTATTTGGAAACAGAGTCTTTGTAGATGTGATTAGTTAAGATGAGGGCATACTGGATTCGGGTGGGCCTATACTCAGTATCACTGGTGTTCTCACAAGAGGAGAGGACGCACAGAGAGAGGTACCCAGGCACGCAGGGAAGAAGGCCACCTGAAGACAGAGAGAGAGATTGGAGTGATGCGGCTACAAGACAAGGAGTGCTGGGGGCCGCCAGAAGCCTGAAAGAGGCCAGGACAGATTCTTCCCCTGAGTCCTCAGAGGGAGCTTGGCCCTCCCCAACACCTGGAGACAGGGCTGCCAGCCTCCCAGAACTGCGAGAGAATAAATTTCTGTTGTTTTAAGCCACCCGCGTTGTAGTACTTTGTTACAACAGCCCTAGGGAACTAACACAACTGGTAAAATTCAAACTCCTCAGCGTGACACCAGAGGACTCTCAGGATCTTGCTCTCATAGAAATTATTGACATTTGTCACAGCTCTCATGTGTGTGCTCTACATCATGGCCAGACAGCTTCTTCAAGGGTCCAGAAAGTACTCAGCACTTTCCCAGGGGCATTCATTTGCTCCCACTAGTCCCGGGACTGGTGTGCCCCATCTCCACCCCACCACGTGCCCATACCTCCCTCCACAGAACTCTCCCCGATCCCCCAAATCAGACATGATCTCTCTTCAGAAACCTCACAGCTCTTCCTTCATATGTCACAATAGCCAGTTTCTACTTTGAATTAGTTATTTGTATCTATAGCCTAATGTCCTTTCCTACACTGGAAGGCCCTGGGAGAGTAATCAAGTCTTATACAGTTTTATCTTGACCACTGTATCTTGGCTCAGTGCCTGAAATGAAGTGGTTGCCTAATAAATGCTTGTTGAGTTTATCACTGTCTATGTTTGCCTGTTCTATCGAGAATGAATACGTAAGCATAATTTGATGGTTCATGCATATACGCAAGTTTATTAGGGAAGAATGGCCAACAGGGAGAAAGCAGACCACTACACTACAAAGTCTTAGTGGAGATGCGTACAATTTGTATATATATGTTTAAGAAGATATAAAAATATATCCCTAAATAAAATAATATTGCTCTAACTTAAAGGAACAATAAATCTACTTATTATTAACCACAGCACTGATTTTTTGAAAATCTCGAAGGAATAAGAGGAATGGGGTGAATAGAGGGTTTGGAGACAGTAATTTCAGGCTCCCAAGGGAGTGGGTGTGCCGAGAGGCAAGGCAGCCTCGTTCCCTCCTGCAGTGGAAATATGTCCACGTTATCCCATCATGCAATTCATTGTCTCGTTCCTGCTCTACCGAGAGCAGAGGAGTAGGAGACTGTGGGGAGGCCTGTTGCCTACTTCACCCTCTCCTGGGGCCTCTGCAGGGGCCACACTGGAACCGCTCCCCTCCCTCCGCTGGGCATTGCCTTGCCAGCACAGGCCACTCTGCCCCACTTCCACCTTCAATGGAGAGAAACACCAAGGCTAAGGGGTGTTGGGACATAGGTCAGGAGGAATTTACTGTGTCATCATCCTAGCTAACCATCAGATCTAACCAGTTGGCTCCATTTGTCTGGTTTTTGTGATTCATATAAAGTTACTTGTATGACTGTGCAAGACTGATTTTCATTCTGGAAATGAATATTTAGTTCTCACCTGATGTGTTGTCAAAGTCCCCAGGGCTTTTGCCCTTGGGAGTGTTGGGTGCCCCTGAGAAGCTATATCCTGCAGCACAAGTAATGCAGGCTCCCACAGCTGCAGGAACAGAGAGGCTCAGAAAGCAGAGCCTCTGGGCTGCTAGGGAGTGCACCAGGGCAGCATGAGAGCTTTCAAAGTCCCTTCGGGTGCTCACGTTCTATGACTTAACCAACCAGTGAAAGACACTGCCTTTAGAAGGACCTGGGCCAGCCAGCCCTGGCTGACTCGGAAGGCTCTGAAGGAGAGATGTCCAGATCTCCATTGCTTCATACAAAGAAAACTTTGCCTATTGTGTAAAAGCCAGGGAGTCAAAGCATAAATGGAGACACAGATAATTTAAATGAGATAATCTAAAGTATAGGGCTAATTAAATTAAGTAAATCAAATCCCATGCACTTTCATTCTCGAACTCTATATCCATTAAATCCAATTACTTCCCCCTGAGGCTTTGGCTTTAAATGGATGTTCGCAATGATCACATTGGATTCCTGCTCCCTGCCAACCTCCAACAGCTTTCATGGCAAAGGTGCAGTTATTAAGTGATTGCAGCTGCCAGATGCAAGTGCCCCCAGTTCCACAGGACAAGGTACGGGGACAGACGGCAGATAAGGACACCATCTAAATGGATGCCTTTTAAAACACTGGATTTCTTTTGTTCTTTTTGCATTCTGGTTCCCCTTGCCCCTCACCCTCCAGAAAAGGTTTATATATGTGTGTTCCTCAAACTCTCCAAGGGGTTAGCAACTTGATCTCATAAATCCTTTATATTATCTTCCACCAACATCAGAACCTAACAGAGCAGCTCACAAAACTCATTACACCAAATGAAGAGAACGAGAGCAGTCATTAGGCAGAAAGGGCTGGCTCCAGCCCACCTCTCAGCCGACAGGGCAGGCGTTCAGGGAACCTCCCCTCCATCAACTGGAACCTGCTGGAATTATTATCGGAGGCAGTCACTGTCCTCAAAAGCCAAACGAGTCTCATCCTTGCCTGCTCTCACACTCATGAAAGTTATTAACCTTGCTTATTAAAGAAGATAAATAGATGTGGCAAGACAGGTTTCACAGCTTTGACTGGTTCTGCAGACGTAGATTTGCTGCAGTCCCCAAAATCAATTAAATGTAACCTAACCCCAAAGATATCACAGCTGATGTTGTTCCACTTGTTGGATTTTGTAGAGACTAAGTCCTGTGAAGCTTTGAGGTTAGAATTTTTACAGACAAATTGCTTTCTCTAAGCAATTTTGCTGCCTGAATTTCCTGCTGAATTCTGCTTCTAAGGAGTATAAAAATCTGAATTTGGGGATTGTTATTATTACCTTATCATTATGTGAAGAAAAACCTTCTCTCTTCTCTTTCTGGGGTGCTGAATCCTGGAATTCTACCTGTGTCATTTAAACTGTGAAGTGTAGTCAAAATCCCAGAAAAATCTCAAGCCAAGGATAATGCCTGCACAGACTATTCTCCTGTTAGGATACTCTCAAATTAAATAGTTTTCTTGTTTGTTGTTGATGATGGTTGGTTTTAATAGAATTGACATTTGCATACATGTCATATCATAAAGCTAGCAGTGGTTCTCATCTTTGGCTATACTTAGAATCACCTGGAAGCTTTGAAAAATAAGATGCCCAGTCCCCACCTTAGACCAATAAATGAAACTCTCCCTAGGGATAGAGCCTGGGTTGGAATTTCTCAAATCTCCCAGATAACTATAATATGCAGCCTGAGTTAAAAAAACCACCACACTATAGCCTGAAATGCAAATTTAAGAGGAGTTATGTGTAAAAAAAGAAAAAAAATAACAGGAAAAATAGCACAATTAACCAAACAAATTTCATAATTAACAGAACTGGCCTCTGTCCTAGGCACTTCAAATAAATTCCTAGATAGTCAAGTCCCCAGATTGACATTTTAGGGACAAAAAGAGAGCCAAAGTATTTTATTTGTGCAGATTATATGATGGCAGAGTAGATTCTTTAAAGACCTAAGTGAGCCCTTCTATTCTGAGAAGACAGTAAGTATTCCCTTACCCCCTTCCCCCCTTCCAATGTTAGCAGAGCTGACTTAATCAGCAGGAATTAGGACGCTCTAGTGAGGTGGTTAAGGCCTTCCCGTGACCTGAGATGACCCCACTTGCAGAAGCTTCACCGTGGCTGTCAGGGTTAGAGGCACAGATGAGGCCTCATCTGCTTGCAGGAAAGGGTTGATTCACACACACAAGATTTAGCTAAGGAGTTACTGGTATTTTATACTGCAAGAGAACTCCTTTTAAAATTAATCTTATGAATCATTACAGCTATAAAATAGATTTTGAGAAACAAGAAGATAACTGAAAGATTAACATTATTGATATATATCTAACATCTCATTTTAATGATACCGTCAGCCCTCTGTATCCATGACTTTTGCATCCACAGATTCAACCAAATGTGGATGGAAAATATTCAGGAAAAAAAAAACAATACAAAGTAACAATACAACAATAATACATAATGTAAATTTAAAAACAATACAATATACCAACTATTTGTGTAGCATTTACATTGTTAGGTATTATAAGTAATCTAGAGATGACTCAAAGTATGCAGGAGGATATGCATAGTTTATATGCAAATACTATGCCATTTTATTTCAGGGACTTGAACATCCTCAGATTTTGGTATAGGAGAGAGGTATCCTAAAACCAATTCCTCTGCTGATACCAAGGGACCACTGGGTGCAGTGGCTCATGCCGTTGCATGAGACAGGAAGATCACTTGAGCCCAGGAGTTCCCACTTGTAGTGAGCTATGATTGTGCCACTGCACAGCACTACAGCCTGGGCAACAGAGCAAAACCTTGTCTCAAAAACAAACAAACAACAACAAAAACACACATACAAGGGGCTACTGTATTTTGTTTCTTGAGCAACTCAAACTTTACCGTACGGCAACTCCCAATGGGCAATGGGCCCTATTCAGGCCCGAGGTCCAAAAGGCATTGGCTCTCTAACTCTGGGGAACATCACACTCACTTGTTGAATTTGAATCTGCATTTTAAAGACATTCCACAGGGACTCCTAATGCAGTAGATCATCCTCAGACCCCTGTCTGGGAGGCCCATGTAGGAACTCAGGGCATTTTGAGCACAAGGACAATGACTATAATATCAGTTACCTCTGAAAATAATCTCCTAAAAATGAATAGTCAGGACTCTTAGTCAATATTTTATTATTAACATTAACAATATGAATACATTTCTGAGACATCACAGCCCAACTTAAGTCTTTAAAGGAAACAGTAAAAAAAAAAAAAGGAAGAAAAGAAAAGAAAAGAAAAAAAACAAAAAAACATTATTTTCCAGCGAGGGATGTCCACAGGCTCTTCCTTCATTACTGCAGATTTCTTTCTGTGGGATCCAGCTCCCCGCTAATCTCCCAGGCAAGTGTCTGCATCTGCCTCCTTTGGCTGTTTAATAAGAAGTTGTAACAATATGTGGTGTCATTAGAGTTTTGATCTTTAACTGTTTCATTAGCTTACATACGGGTCACAAGCACATTGGTAAGACATTTTGCAATTTGCATTTTAAAAACCCATAACTACATATAGACCTCTCTTAGAGGGGTTTTTTAAAAATTATTATCATGGTTGACTTGAGGTGGTGGTTTTGTGGAGGAAAGAAGTAGGGCTGTTTCTGATGGCTTGAACGTAAGGGCGCAACATAAATATTTGTGGGTTGTTTGCTTGTCCAGTAAGAGATTTGACTAAAGCTCTCACTTGGCATCCGAAGGGACTCTACAGACCAGAGAGCCAATTATAGAAAGGGTCAGAGAGGTGAAGAAAACACTAGCGGTGATAAAGAAAATGTGCATAAAGGAAGTAGTTATTTGTGACGTAGAGAGATATAAACAGGACGCTAAGGATGCTTCAGAAACCAAAAAAAAAAAAAAAACCCTGTTTTTCTTAAAGGAGACGGAACAGAATGGGGTTCTTGAAAGCCACCCAAGCGTCACCGGTAGAACCAGAGGAAGCCTAGTTCCCTCCGCACACCCCTGACACGATGATCTGAGGGATACAGGTCTGGGGAGATAGACGCAGAGTTAAGATGCAGATAGAAACAGAGAGTGAGAGAGAGGCTAGGGAGAGAAGGATGGTAGATAAAATAAGGCTTCCAGAGAGAGATAGCTCAATTTATTATGCTTTTACCATGGACACTAACAGTCATATGATGTGGGAACTTGAGACAAGGCACAAAAAGGTTAAGCAATTTGCCCAAAGTCCTACTGAGCCGAAATTCTACTAAACCAGACAATCTGACTCTGGAGACGGGGTGCTTAACTGCTCTGCTTTAGGACCTGAGAAAAATATAGCTCCCAAAGTAGGAATGCACTATTTTATATGCATTTTATTGTAGCCCTGCTATCAAATTCATACTCAAGCCTAGGGCATAAATAAATAGAAGGATTTAGAAATAGTGATAGGCTGGGGTTTTTTTTAAATGTACAGATCGGTATAAAATCCAGCAGCTATTAATTAAACAAAACAAAACAAAAAGGCTGCTTACTGCATCCCAATAATTTAAAATAAAGGAACAGACACCAAACACCAAGTGATGATGCTTTGTTTACACAGCCATCATCAAGAGGGTTAAACCTGGCCCCTGTGGCTCTTTTTAGAGTGTTCTCAAAATCTGCCATGAACGGATCCTAACACACTTTGTTGGTTCACCCTCAATAGGTTAACCACACAGTTGATTTATGTGATTTTTTTCCTTTACATTTAATTGTAGAAATTTTCAAATATATAGCAAATTTGAAAGAATTTTGCAGGGAACCTCTGGCACACTCAGCACCTAGGTTTCTGATGCAGATTTATCCAGCATACACCTTAGGAATGGTGTTCTCAATTAATCTTCAGCTTCATCTCTGAGTCATCTCAGAGGCCCACCTTGGTGCTTGTTATTAGTTGAGTCATTTGGATGGATGCTGATAGTTTATGACACTGTAGGCAGAGATAAATGATGAGCAACTGATCAAGTACAGAATCCAAAGAAACAAAACAAAGAATCCTTTTGTATGCTGTGCGTGTTATTACTGGTAAACTCTCTGTGCATACTTATGATCAACAATCACCTGGTGGTAAAAGTTTTGAAAAGATATCAAGGTTATATAACATTTGTACATCAAGCTAAGATATCTTAAAACTCTTTTCCTCCCTTAATTTCACACTTTCTCTTGCTTTTCACTCATACTGGGAAATGGAATGGGATGGAACTCCTATGATGCATAAAGATCACTTGCTCTTACGTGCACTGGCTAAGTAATCCCAAGTGCACTTGAACTTCTATTACAGCAATACTCTTCCCCATCTGCTACAGCAACCAAGCGGACATGGAGGCCATACTTAGAGACATCTCAGCCTTCCCTCTTTGGAAAATCAACATCATTAACTTCACTGAGATACTGGGTGTATTGCACGGATGGCACATGCCATGAACCACAGCTGTGAAAGCCATTGCCTACCTTTCGATGAGATTATTGGCTAGGCGTAGAGAAGTATTTTTATGAGTGGAATTGTGTCCACTCCCCCTGCCAAATAAAAGTGTTGAAGTTCTAACCCCTAGAACCTCAGAATGTAACTTTATTTGGAAATAGGGTCTTTGTAGATTTAAACAAGGTCAGATAAGGTCATTTGAGTGGATTCTAATCCAATATGACTGGTGTCCGTATAAAAAGGGGAAATTTGGAAACAAAAACAGACATGCAGATAAGTAGACTGTCATGTGAAGGGGAAGGCAGAGATGGGGGTGAGGTATCAGCAAACCACCGAAAGCTAGAAGAGAAGCGTGGGACAGATTCCCCCTCACAGCCTCAGAAGGAACCAATGCAGCCAACACTTTGATGTCAGATTTCCAGCCTCCAGAACTGTGAGACAATAAATTTTTCTTGTTCAGGCCAGCTGATCTGTGGTACTTTGCTACAGCAGCCCTGGCAAACTAATACAGGGAAGCTGGCAGGAACTCGAAGACCATTACATTTGAGAGTATCATAAATAAGGCTAAAAGCAATGGTGAGGAAAGGAATCGATTAGAGAAAATCCAATTGTACAAATTTCCTTCCAACTGTTCTACCAGAATTCTGAAGATGTTTTTTAAAGTTAAAAATATTAAAAATATATTTTAAAGTAAGTTTCAGAGACCATCTGATGAGAACTGTTTTGTTACCTCTTTGGCATTTGAATGTGGCTTATTTCTGTTTTGTCTGAACATATGAATGTGTACTGTTTTCTCATAAAGTTAAAAGAGTAAGTTCCATGAAATACAGGTGTATAGTGGGTGAGTAGATCTGAGTAAGAAATTTGACATTCTTCCAGCTCAGCAACGCCACTATTCCTTCCTTTGTATGGTGCATGCGTAGGCTCATGCAGGCATTTTAGAATAGATAATTAAATTCTTCATCAATAAGTTTCAGATGACAGTAGAATTTAATTCTCAACTTTTTTCCTAGTCCTAAGCCTAGAAGTCAACTCAAAGGGAACAATTCTAATGGCCAGTTCTTCAGAACTAGGAAGCCTCATGCTCTTTAATTACCACCAACAATTACAGAAGAATCACAGTCCCTCCAGGATGGCCCCAATAACTCGGGTTCTTTCTTCATTCCTTTAGCCAAAACTGTAATTGCTGTTTAGTCTCCTTTTTCCTCATAAGTCCTTTGTACCCCAGTCCTTAAATACTGGAACTTCATTCAAAGTCATCCAGCTTGTGAAACAGAGCTCTAACTCCATGGAGAGCCAGTAGCAGAGCAGGTCACCGCAGGTGCCAATGCTGTCCTGGCAGCCGTCACAATGAAGACATGCCACGGGGCAGTCCCCAGAGCCAAGACTGCAGCACACACACATGGAGACACTCCCCAAATATTACCTAAACTGGGTCAGAATTCACTGAGCTGCTGTTGACTTTTCTGTAACAGCGAAGATAATTTTAGTGATTATTTGCCTTTATGTCTTTTTTGAGTGGCTATAAAATTATATTCCATTTGTGTGTGTATGTGTGTGTGCACACAGTTTATCTTTAAAAATAAAAATAAGTTCAACATTATGCTTTTGATTGCCATGTGGTTGTTATTAGTAGATTAATAGATATTTATTAAGCCATGTTCCCAGCACAGGGCTAGGCATGGTAGGGGACATAAAAGAGTGAGGAACGGTCTCTGCCTCAAAGGCTTCTTCACACTAATGGGGTTGACAAAGCTAAGGCTCTTGCCATGCTCAAGATAAAATTATTGCCAAAGCTATGGTGAGTACTGTATAGAAGCATTTAGCTCCATGTATAATGGGAGCTAAAAGGAAGAAGCTGGCGTGACTTTAAAACCAATGCAAGTTCTATCAAGGATATCATATGTGAGCTGCCTTAAAGGAGAAAGTTAGAAAGAGAGGCTGAGGGGCAGGGTCTGAATATTACATTGTGCGGGACACAGAGACAGAGACATGGAAATGGGGCTGGACACGATCTGTGCTGGAAGAATTTATCTGTCTGATCTGAGAAGGCTCCAGACCTGGATGGAGGCAACAAGGAACAGGTGCCTCACAGAGAGACGTTTGTCTCTTTCTTTCATTCTTTATGTTCTTTCTTTCTTTCAACAAATATTGATTGAAATCTGTTAGATGTCCAGGACTCTTCCAGGTGCTGGTAGACAGCCAGGTAGACAAACAATAACACACGCCTGATGTCAGACAGTGGTAAATGCAATGAAGAAAAGTTAACCAGGGGGAGGTGATGGAGACAGGACTTGCTCTTTTGTGGCTAGGATGGTGGAAGATGGCCCCTCTAAGGAAGAGACAGTCAGTGAGACAGTTGGATAAAACGATTGAGTGAGATGCTCAAGAATCTAAAGAAAGAGTGTGTCAGTCAGAGGGAATAATAAGGACAAGGGCTCTAATGTGGGGAAGAATTTCTGTCTTTGGGGAATCACAAGAAGTCCATGGTGACTAGAATTGAGTGAGCAGGACAGAGTGGCTAAGAGAGGAAGTCAGAGACTGACAGGGGCCAGATCACACACGGCCTGATGGAACATGGCAAGGAGTTGGGGGTTTAGTCTGAGTGTGATGGGAAACCTTTAGAGGGTTTTATTTATTTTACAATTTTAAAAGATCACTCTGGCTGTTTATGTAAATAATTTACTACAAGTAGCAAGATATCACTTTGGAGGTTTTTGCAGAATTCTAGGTGAGAGATGATGGCTTCTTGGGTGAGGATGGTCAGGGTGTGGGTGGTTGAGTGTAGTCAAGATAAATTTTGAAATTAGAATCAACAGGACTTGATGAGTTGGATGGGGAGAATGATGAGGAAAAGACAGGACTCGAGTATAACAACTATAAGTTTGGGATTGAGTAAGTAGGTGAATAATGGTGGCATTTACTGAGACAAGGAAGTCCGAGGAGGAGCAGGGCCAAGACAAGTGGAATTAGAATTTATTTAGGGAAGACTGTAACGTGAGGCACCAAATAGATGCTAACCAGGAAGTTATATGGCAAATCTGGTGCTCAAGGGAGAAGTCAAGTTGGAATATATGTGTTTGAAAATCAGTAGCATACAAATGTAATTCAAAGCCATGCAGTTGTATGAGATTACCTAAACGATGAGTTTACAAGGAAAACAGAGGAGGGATTGAAGTCTGAATGTGGAGTTACTTCAGCACTGAGAGATCAGAAGAGGAGCAAGAGCCAAGAAAACAGAATGAGAAGGAGGGACCAAGGAGGTAGAAGTGTGGACTCCCAGGAGCCAAGCCAAAATAAACAAAGTGTGTCAAGAAAGAGGGTGTGATCCACTGGGACAAATCCATTGAGAGACTGAATTCAGTGAGCACTGGGTTTGGCAAGCAGTTTGCTGGTAACTTGACAGCAGTGGCTATGATGGATGGGTAGGAAGAAAGGCATGATTAAGGTGGGTTAAGAAGATGATGGGAGGAGAGGAGTGGGAGACAACAAATATAGACTTTCTCGGGGAGATATGCCTTAAAATATGGTGGTAGCTAAGGAATACATGAAGTCGAGGGAGGGCTCTATTTTTATTTAAGATTGGAAATAAGATGGTACATTTCCATGCCAAATGATGAAGTAGAGATGGAGGAACTCCTGATGTAAGAGAGGAGACACTTGTAGGAGCAAGGTCATGAGTAAGATTCAGTGCAGAACAAGAGTTATCAGCCTCATATAGGGGCAAGGGCTGTTTCTCCACTGTGTAAAGGGAGGGGAGGGAGAATGTATGGAGGATTTGCTAATGCCAATGGGTTCAGTGGTGGATTTTCTGCTGTCTTAGTCAAATAAGAGACTAAGCTATTAGCAGAGAAAGGAGAACAGACAGAGATGTTGGAAGTTTGAAAAGAAGAAAGGTATAAGACAGCTGCCTTGCAAAGTGTGAGTGAAATGTATTAGGCTTGCTGGACAATGTTAAGGGTCCACTTGAGGTCTGTGGTCATGAACTTTCTGTGAGTGGAATCAGCATGGTGGGGCACTTATCTTCCACAACATTCTGCTCCTCAGGTGGAGAAGAGGAGTAGGCAGAGAGTTGGGTTTAACCAGGAGTGAGGGAGGCGAGGTGAATGAATAGAAGAGAAGGAAACAAGGGATCTTAGGGGGGCTAGGGAATAAAGGGAGGGAGAGAGATGAGGGATAGTGAGAAGAGGTTCTATTGGTTTTGAAGAATTATTTGATTCAGGCACTAAAGTAAGGAAGTTGGAAGGAAAGAGGTAGTTCAGGTCAGGGAGAATCTCGAGGTTGCAGTTTTGGAGTTGGTGCAGACAGAGGTAATAAAAAAATTCTTGTTCACAAAGTGGGTGGTTAAGATGGGAGAAGGAAAGACCCTTGCAAGATATGAGCTAAGGTACTCGGGAGGCTGAGGCAGAAGGATCCCTTCAGCCCAGGAGTTTGAGGTTGCTGTGAGCTAGGCTGACGCCATGGCACTCTAGCCCAGGCAACAGAGTGAGACTCTGTCTCAAAAATAAATAAATCAATAAAAACTATGAGCTAAGGGAACTGAGAAAGTATGGCATTGGTTGCATCATCTCTAGATATTAAAGTCACTATGAAGGATGACAGGAAAAGAAGTGGGGGAGAAAGAGGAGGGGAGAGAGAGAGAGAGAGAGAGAGCGCAAGCACCAGGTGCTAAAATCACCAATGAATGAGAAGGAATGACTAGAAGTCTGATGACAAAAAGGAATGGTTGTAGGGCATGTGGAACAAAGTTTCTGGAGTTTTGAGGAAATAAGAAACCCTGAGAAATTATCTGGAATTTCAAACAAGGATCAAGAAGCACCTACTACACTCCCTTCTGGCCTCGGGGTACACAAGGTATGGGAGAAACTGCCCCCTCTTGAGAGGGATGCATAGAGTCCCCTGGGGAGAATTTTAGTGAGATCTAGGAGTAAAGAGAATATACTGAAAAGAGGTCAAAGATACAAAGTGTTTTGTTGATGACAGACTGACTCATAAAGCAGAGTGGAAGTGTTTGGAGACAAGAAAGGGTAAGAGGTTGGATAAAGCTCATTATGTTGGACCAAATAGGAAAATAAGTGTGTGTGTGTGTGTGTGTATGCGTGTGTGTGTGTGCACAGGTGCACAACAGTCAGTTCCAAGTTCATCTAGGTAAGGGAAATCTCATGTGTGGCAAAAGTAGAGTTGTATTCCGTAAATGTGCCTTGTGATCTTTATCCTTCTGCAGAAGGAATAGGTCTCCAGGTGACTGCTAAGGTGGTGTCCATTTCTCTCCGTCATCCACCACTAACCTTTCATCATTCTCTTTCTCCGTACCATACCTACCAGCACTAAAGACCCCATCCTGAATTTCTTTAGCCCTGCTGGAATGAAATTCTCTGTCCTCTTTGTGAATTCCATCGGACTCTGGAAGCTTTCCTGTGTCCATAGAAAACTCCAACCAAGATGCATCTAAAAAGACTTACACTAGCTAACAGCTACCCAAAGAGACTGGAACCAAGTCCCAAAACTTGCAAGCCTACTCCTCACTGTCTCCACCAAGCTTTTTATTTTCTGCTGCTTCTAAATTACTAAAAGTGGGTAATCACTTGGTAAAAGTTAAAGTACATCCCAAGAATAGGAGTTATTGCTGCATGCACCAAACTCTTCAAACTACTCATGATAAACTACATTACCCATGTATGATGCTTACACTAAGTAGCCTACAAAACAGCTGAGTCTGTTCTTTTCAGGCTGTCATATGCACTTATCTTATTTGGTCCTCACAAGAATCCAGTATAGAACAGACAGATGTGGAGACTGAGGCCAGGGAGTTAAGACACATGCTCAAATTCACATAGAATTACAGGTGAATTTCCTATGAAGCTAATGAGTTTCAACATCGAGGCTCTCCTCTTTCATGGGCTCCTTCCAAGATCCTGGAGGAGAAAGAGGCCCACCAATGTGTTCACACGGTCATGAGTGTCTATAAAACTTGGAAGAGTGAGACATTTTAATCATAATTTGTGATTAAATCACAATTGGTAAATATTACTGTTTCTTTCCAGTCCAATTTCCCCTCTGTTGGATTTCTCTTCAAGTTGGGTGGCCTTGAACATTTTTAGGATCTAGCAAGTGAAAGGTTGATTTGTGGGTAATGTAGTTCAGTTTTATAGCATCCATTTATGTGGTCCAAAGTCACTTACATGTATAGTTACATTATTATAAGCCTTCCTGGTATAGGACTGTCTCTGTGGAATGTACTTCCTCACCTCCTACCCACTCTCACCCTCCCTGTGCCTACTCCTCTAGCTTCCACACAAAGATTGTAGGGCTACATGTTGTCCTATAGCATCTGGCACCACAAGTGTGAGGACATTGGTAGCGGGAGAGAAACAAGGTTTCACTGATTTCTCACTCCATTCCCTATAGAAAATACCAGAAATTGTTATCTTTTGAAGAGGCAATTGAAGAGTATGCAACCAAAAAATGTTGAGAAAGAGTTGTGTTTTTTTTGAGATGGAGTCTCACTCTGTCACCTGGGCTAGGGTGCCGTGGCATCAGCCTAGCTCACAGCAACCTCAAACTCCTGGGCTCAAGTGATTCTCCTGCTCAGCTTTCCAAGTAGCTGGGATTACAGGCACATGCCACCACACCTGGCTAATTTTTCTATTTTTAATAGAGACGGGATCTTGCTCTTGTTCAGGCTGGTCTCAAACTCCTGACCTCAAGTGATCCTCCCATCTGGGCCTCCCAGAGTGCTAGGTGAGAAAGAGTATTATAGACGTGTGTCATGTAGTCACTGAATAAAAATGTTTTTTGTTTTTATAGATTTCATGATATATATGACATTTTCCAGCTTGTAAAAATTTATGATCCCTAATAGATTTTTGTCATTTTAAATATAATAGATATTTCTTTTCATACCTAATTTTGTATTTTTCTTTTTTAAATTTGAACTGGCCTGCTTTATTATGTAATTTAAGACACTAATATTACATAAATTGCAAATGAAGGCTTAAAATATTTAGTGGCTACAAAAATCAGATAACTCATGCTATGTGTCACTCCTCCCATCCATGCTTTTAGCCTGTGTTCAGTTACAGTCACTTCTGAATTGGCTCACCTCTGACTTAGACTTCTAAAGTCTTTACCCAGAGTAAAAGACATGAATAAAAGTGAAAGATTGTTTCTTCTGCTGCTTTTGGATTGGTTTGTTCTTCCTTTTCTAGTTCCTTGAGGTGTGACATTAGGCTATTAATTTGCATTTTTGATGTAGGCATTTAAGGTTATGAATTTTCCCCCGAGGAATGCTTTTGCTGGGTCCCAAAGATTTTGATAGCTTGTGTCCCCTTTGTTGTTCAGCTCAAAGAATGTTTTGATTTCCATTTTAATTTAATTCTTGACCTAATAATCATTCAGTAGCAGGTTATTTAATTTCCATGACTTTGTATAAACTTGAGTGCTTCTCTTGTGATTGATTTCTAGTTTTATTAGGCTGTGGTCTGAGAAGGTACATGGTATGATTTTGATTTTTTTGAATTTGTCAGACCTGTTTTGCGTCTGGAGTATGAAGACCCAAGTGCCACATGAAGCTGCCTCCTCCACTAACTGGGAAGGAGTGCGGGAAATGATCAGTTCCAAGGACAACAGAACACATGAACTTTATTGTCTAACTAACATCATGTGAAAAGTTTTATTTTTTTCCTTTCGTATGTCCTAATACAACTTAAATGGAACTTTTATATAAATTTGGGCTTCTATTTAATATTTCTCCTCAATTTCCTCAGGAGGAATTGAGTAATGAAAGCCAGTAAAACAAGATTACAACCACAAATGACTACACTTTAAACATGATTATCAATTTTAAGGGACAGAGACAATTGAATGTTTTGTAATACCAAACATTAAAAAAATCTGCTATAAAAATGGCAACTCAGCTCCCTAGCATTTTAAAATGTTGGTGTTATTTCTGCATGGACTGATTAATGTATTAAATTAAGCCGAGATTTTAAAGATTGGCATAGTTCCATCATTCTATTTTTAAAAACAAAGATGTTTAAAAACAAAAGAAAATACAAGTTAGTTGCTTCATGTTACATTTCACAGACATTATGTGAAATGTTCTCATTTCTATAGAAACAGAGTCGTTTATGTCGCAAGTGCCATTATTTGCTGCTAGAGGTTTAAAATTACACAGACTAGTGTTCTACTGGAACCTGTTGATGGTGATGTCTTTAGGTTTTCTGAGTTTCTGAGTTTAAGGTGTACCAGGTCCTCTTCTAAGACCACACTTGGAGGGGGAGGAGAGAGAAAGGAAATCACAGATCAATTTGTCAAGACTGTTTCCCTCTCTTCATGACTTTCTGTTTCGTGGTGATCTGTTCAAAATTTCATCCTCCTCTAACTTTGGGTTTTCTATCTTTCTCCTCTTGATGGGTGGTGCCACCATCTTCTTCAGCACCACTTTTCTGTTTCTCAAGTTTCTCTTCTCCTTCCTCCTTCTTACCTCCCTTGTTCTTTTCCTCCTCCTTGTCTTCTTTCTCTTCCTTCACAGCTGGTTGAGGAGCATCAGCCTTCTTGTACTCCACAGCACTTGGCTGTTTCTTTCTAGAACAACAGAAGAGGATCACAAGGGACTCAGGCAGAGCCACAGTCAAATGTGACCAGCCAGAGCCATGGGAGCTCTTCAGCTGCCTCGATCATCTTCCGCACCATGTCTGGCTCAGCCGCCCCATCCGCAGCTTTCCTCAGGCCCCATCCATCATTGGTGCAAACATCAACTGCTCTTCAATCGACAGATGATAAAGTTGCCAAAAAAAAATGTCAGAGGTCATGGACCACAGCTCCACACCAATAGCACTAAAAGGAAACATTCTGAGGAGTTTGAGATCTGGATTCGCTATTTTCCTGGGTTTCCAGATTCCCTGGTAGTTAGGATTGTCCATTATGGGAGGCTTCCATTTGCCCTTATAATTGGGATTGTCAATCATAGGCTGCTGCCAGGCACCACACCCAGGAACTGACTCACATTTCAGGTTGGCAATCCCAGGAATCTCCCACTCTCCATCCATGTCTTCAACCCAATCCCCAGCTTCTCTGCATGTGGATCAGGCATGCATTGGTTTTCATCATCTAACCAGATTTCAGGTCTTGTGGCCTCTTCATTTGGAATCTTAGCAGGGGCATCTTCATCACAGTCCTCTGGCTTGACAGCATCTGGTTCTAGTATTTTTGATCTTTCATCCCAATCCTCAAGCTTCTGGTCTTCCAGGGCCTCAATTCAATGTGAAGGATTTGTAGCCAGAGTCATGTCATTTAGCAGATTTCCACTGTTCACAAGAGATTGCTCAACTAATATTAAATATTTCAAAACCATTATCTGGATTCAAGATTAGTGTGTAAAGATGTGTTTTCTTATTAGTAAAACAGTTCTTCAGATCTGCAGCTGGCCTCTTAACATGCTTTTCTTCATAAATACCCATCTTAGGGTTCTTGTGGTAGAAGATGAAGTGCAATTAATAATCCTCTCCACGTTTATCTGGACCAAACATAATGGTATAGGGGTCTTGCAGAACTGATCCAGGTTGAGTTCTGGTGTTTTATAATGAAAAGCACATGGGCACCACCACATTCTATTCCATTTTGGAAATTAACCTCATACCGAACAATGAGAGGATGGGTATCAAATAGGAAGGGCTTGTTCAATTTAGTGAAAATGGCATGGATTTGGTCCAAGACATCAATACAAGTCTTTTATTGCCTGGAAGTTTTGATTCTTTCATCTCATGTACCTCCCACTTTCCATCATATTTATCAATTTCATCATCAGTATCTTCTTTCTTGACTTTGGATAAAATCCATCTTGACAGAATTCCTCTGACAAAGGAATCAGCAAAATATACTTTCCCTGTTGGAACTGGAGTTTTGTAGATGAGCGTTGGGAATGGAGGAGGAGTGCTGGTAACTGGTGTCGTGTCTTCCACCTCTTCAATGACATCGTCAAGGTCGTCCTTGATACCAATCACATCATCGTCATCTCTGTCACGAGCCTGAATGATAGCAGTTCCAAGGGTCAGTAACATACACAGTAATCACTTCCCTTCTATGATCCCGAGCCTCCTGGGGACACTGGTGGGACCCAAGCCTTCTTCACCCACACACCTGGCCCCACAAGGAAGCGGAGACAGTGGCAGAGGCGACCCGACGGTCAAGTGCCACAGAACCAAGAGGCCTCAGCTACCACTGCCATCCAAGTGAGTCCTATCGCATGAAGCCCTGTTTTCTTTTTCTTAAAGATGACTCTCCCTAAGCCCTCACAATACTTGCAAAGAAACTAAATATTCTGCCTCCTAGTCTGATGAACTCTGCAGCCTTTCAGATCTTGCCAGTCCATTTACACAGTGTTAGAACCAGAAGTTACAGTGGAGAATCTGACCAGTGGTAATTTCCACTAAGAGTAGGTCATTTTTTTCCCAATGACTTATCCATGTTGAACATTTTGATGCCAAAGATTGAGAAATTTTCCCTTCCCCACCCCCAGACCTCCACCCCAGTAGTTTTCCTTTTCACACACGCCTCTTCATTTCCTGATTCTAGCCTGGACTTGAAGTAAAGGTACCTGAGTCCAGCCAGAAACACTGTTATTACAATAGTTTTGGCCTAATGGGGGCAGGAAATACCAACAACCTTATGTGAGCTCCTCCCCAGTGGAGAGCCAACCTGAATCCATAAACTTAAACTCTGGGCCCTTGCATAATTCAGATGATGCTCAGATTAAATCTGAATATTTGGAAACACCTTTCCTCTGAATCTTTTGAGGCCACTGGGTAGGTAAGGAATCCCCATAATGAAATGGTGAAACAAGGAACTGTAGTAATATTTTTTTTAAATGTAAGCCCCAAATGAAGAACAAATAACATTTCTACTAGAAATACTGTTTCAAATACTAACTTTAATTGTCAATAGAAATGAAATAAGATTTTCAGCAAAAACAGAGAAGATTCAGGTCTTATTACTTGAGAAAAAGAATGATCAGATTTATTGGCCAGTCCTTGCACAATTAAATATGTTCACTTTAGTCCCTGGCTTCCAGGTAAAATGAGAGAGAGAGAGAAAAAGAAATTACCCACGCAAACTGCCTGATTCTCCCATAAAGATCATAAGTTAATTCAAAAAATACATCCCACAAGGCTATGCATCTTGCTTTCAGTCAACCATGTCACTATCAAGCTGAAGTCATCAATATCTGTGTTACAAAGTTTGAAACTTAATCCTCTTCTTCAACATTACCTTACATACCTGACACAGGTATGTATAATAACATCTCTTACTTCCACCTTGGGCAATTTTGAAATCTTTATTGTTGTTTGCAGTATTTGACATAATTGTTTTGTAGTTGTATATGATGCTAGTAGATATTATTCAGGTAAAACAAACATTTCAGAATTTGAATTGGCCTTGTTGTGACCTGCCTGATGAATCACTTTGGGTTCCCAGCACCAGCAAAAGGCTGTTCCCCAAATTAATTGGGGAGCCCTGTTTACACTAATTCAAGTTCATGCCTGGGCTGGGCTGTTGGAACTGCTTCGGGGAAGAGCACTGAGGCGAGGCCTGTAGGCAGTTAGTTCTCGCTCAGAAGTCTAAATGACAGTGGAGGGTATGGCATGAGTTTTTCAAAACAACTCTCTCCACCGAAGGTTTGTACTTTTTCTCCTTGTATAGTTGGTTATAAATGTAATTCCATGACTTCTACTGGCTTAGCTCCCCAATATTTTGGAGTTGACATATAGCCCATAGGAGATGGTCTCAAGACAGACAGTGGGACTGGGCAGACGGGTGACTGGAGGTGGCCCAAAGAGTGTCCACTCCTGCAGAGTTCCTTATGCAGAGTGAAAACTCAGGTCTGTGTCTGTGAAGAGATGATTGAGTGAATAAATGAATGAACACACTAAGGAATGAGTAGAAATAGGCTTAGTTGCTAAACTTTATGGGGAATGAGGCCTTGCCAACCCCAGAGGCTCACTCAGACAAGAACCTGCTAATCCTAGTGGCATCTTGGTGTGTGATCAGGGCCCACCAAACAACCGAGGTCAGAGGTGAAGAAGGACTTGCCTCTTCTTAATCATACTATTGCTAAATTAATACGACTGTCACTGACCATCAATGCTACTGAAATCTCTATTATCCATTTTACAACTTAATGCCCCTGGCTGTTTTCCTCCACCCATGTACTACCAACTTTTCACCCTTTTGACTATTCATTCCAATCTCCTCCCAAGTAAAAGGATTAGGGAGGGTTTCTAAAACCATTTTTTTCTCTTAATGAGATACTCTTATGAAAATGAGACCAGGAAATGGGCAGGGGTGGAGGGGTGGGGTGTAAAGAGAAGAGAGTGAAAAGCAATTTGATATAGTTGTGGATTTCAGGTTGTAATAGAGCAAATTCTCTCCAAGTTCATTGCAAGTAGAAGAGGTAAGGTCTATCCAAGAGGTAAGGTCTATTCAATAAATCTGAAGTTTGCCCATCAGTGAGGCTCAATGTGGTCATAATCCCCAATCCCACTAAACCTGGGAGCAAAATGGGATAAAAGCAGTAACAAAGGGACCTCCCCGTATCACAAATGAATAACAAAAGCACACCGAAGAGGGTGGGGAAGAAAAGAATTAACTTGAGTTGGGAAATAGAATTTTGTCTATATACAAAAGACAAAAGAACTATACACATATATTATACTCAAGTAAATCTGTGTCTCTCATGTGTATGAGTTAGCAGTTTCTGAAACTTGTATGTGTATGCTGGGATTGAACAAAAGTTAATCTGCTGTGGATAAAGAGACTCGGGTTTCTCACTGTGAGAGAAAGGAGTTGCAAATTAGGAAACAGGAGCGGAGGCTAGAATGAATGCTGTGGATCAAAAGCAGAAGTATCAGGATGAATGCATGGATGTAAGAGTGTGTGTGTGTGTGTGTGTGTGTGTGTGTGTGTGTGTGTTTGTGTATACAAATGGGCTACCTTTAGCAGTGATGACCTAGAGACCTAATCCCCTCTCCACCTTTTTTTGGAGGGCTCATCTAGAGTCCTCGGAGAGTGAAGGAAAATATATTTTGTCAGTATTTTTTTTTTTTTTTGAGACAGAATCTCACTCTGTTGCCCAGGCTAGAGTGCTGTGGCGTCAGCCTAGCTCACAGCAACCTCAAACACCCGGGCTCAAGCGATCCTTCTGCCTCAGCCTCCCGAGTAGCTGGGACTACAGGCATGTACCACCATGCCCGGCTAATTTTTTCTATATATTTTTAGTTGTCCAGCTAATTTCTTTCTATTTTTAGTGGAGACAGGGTCTCGCTCTTGCTCAGGCTGGTTTTGAACTCCTGACTTTGAGCTATCTTCCCACCTCAGCCTCCCAGAGTGCTAGGATTATAGGCGTGAGCCACCATAACACACCTGGCCTTTGTCGGTATTTTTAAAGAAAGTAGATACCACGGGGCTGGCAAGGCACAGCCCTAGCGCAAAACTGCACAAAGGAGGAGGAAAGTAGGAAAATATTAGTACCAATCACAGATTGAAAGACCCTGTTCCCAAGATAACCTCCACCCAGGGGCCATGATCTAGGTCCTGCAAATTTCATTTGTTGCATTTCAACTCTCAGAAACTACTGCTTAATTTTAGGACATACTCATGATCTGTATATTTGTTATTTGTTTAAAGGTGAAAGGCCTCCTGTTTAAACTTTGTGGGAGAAGAGAGCAAACCAAACTTTTGGGCCACTTTTAAGCCATTTTTGAATTAATGAATGATCCAAATGAAAAGCACAGCTATTTAGTAGCAGATCTCAGAGATCCCTCACACAGATAGACTCAAGAAACTACAAGTAACCAAGTTACTTTCTCCAGGGCACTTTCCCATCTATTAGTCACTTGCACATCTTTAGAAGAGAGATTAGTCAAACAGAGAGGCTCGATGCCGCATGGAGTGAATCACTGCCGTTTCTGTGAAGTCTCTGAGGGGTACTGACAAGCAATTCACTCCTCTGTTTCCAAAGAAGGATTTATTTATGCGTGAGTTCAAGAATGAGGGATGATAACTTCATATCAAACTGAGACTTGAATGAGTTAATTAGCAGGTACCCAAAGACCTATGTTGATGGAGAGTGTGGTGGCAGCTACTCTCTACCACACCAGCTCTGTGATTTCTCTAACCCAGGATTTTTTTTTGTTTCTGTCTTACCCCTTAGTAGAGAGGATTTTCTTCTGCACTAAGTCTCCCTGTCCTGTAACTTCTCTCTTAATCTACCCACAGCTCTAAGAGACCATGAAGGTTTAGATCAGACTTCAATGTGTTTATTCCCTTTGCCTGATTGTGCCTAAGCTAAGAGTTTGACAATAGGCCAGGCGTGGTGGCTCACGCCTGTAATCCCAGCACTCTGGGAGGCTGAGGCGGGAGGATCGCTCAAGGACAGGAGTTCAAAACCAGCCTGAGCAAGAGCGAGACCCTGTCTCTACTAAAAATAGAAAGAAATTAATTGGCCAACTAAAAATATATAGAAAAAATTAGCCAGGCATGGAGGAACATGCCTATAGTCCCAGCTACTCGGGAGGCTGAGGCAGAAGGATTGCTTGAGCCCAGGAGTTTGAGGTTGCTGTGAGCTAGGCTGACACCACGGCACTCTAGCCCAGGCAGCAGAGTGAGACTCTGTCTCAAAAAAAATAAAAAATAAAAAAAAGAGTTTGACAATAGAAATAGAATAGGAATTTGAAAGAGATAATCATACCTAAATCATAGGGTACAAATCCTATCCAGCAGCTACAATGCTTGTGCACAGCACAAGCAAGAGCGAGACCCCGTCTCTACTAAAAATAGAAAGAAATTAATCGGCCAACTAAAAATATATAGAATCTCAAATATATTCAAAGAGATCAAAATATAGATTTCAAAGCTATGCACCTAGAAAGAGCACAGTTTTTACAAAGTTTACCGTACAGTACAGCTAGGTGTTCAGATTTTTGAAATGTATTAAAAAATGTATTTCAGTGGAGTAAATTGAAATCTATTGCACATAGAATAATTGCTAAATCTAAAATTCAGGATTCATTGACCCAACAAATATTGGTTGTTCTTGATGTACCAGACTCTATCTAGCTGCTAAGGAAAGGGAGACAAACAGAAAGATGGGCTTTGCTCTCCATAAGCTTAGGAATGGGAAGAGGAGACATAAACAAAATGAACCAATAATCTGATCCCACATAACGTGTGAGAAGGATGCAGAGCAGTATAAAGGAGAGAGCTTTTAACCCTGGTGGTGCCTCGAGTAGTAAAGAGAGGGCCCTGCAGAAACCGACATCTGAGTGGTCACTCGGCATCCTTTTGGGGAAGGAAGTGGAGACAGGACTTTCTTGGAAACAAAGATAACAACAGTTTGAAAGTAATGGCGGCATGAAATAGTATCTTGTCCTGTAAAACTCAAGCCAGTGCTACTGGCGAGTTCCTTGGTGAAGCAACAGTAGGCAAAGAGATGCCTGAAGTGTTATATCATTCCACGTTTTAACCCCACAAGTCCTCACTGGGAAGATATGGGCCTCTGTCTTTTAAATTGAGGCTGCCTCTCTGTAACTCAATTCCATGATCCCAGTGGTCACTACACATTCCAAAATTCTCTCCAACAAGACCTACTGCAGAAGATGAAATAGGAGATTTATCAACCTAAAAAGAGAAAGGAGTTTCTGTAGCTTTTGTAGACATTCCATTAGATGGAGCAAGGCTGGCATTACAGCCAGCAAGGAAAAGTACAAGCAATTTATACATGCCTCCAACTCATCGTCTCAATGTATCCTGAAGAATTCGTCAACCTTTAGAGAATCACAGACTCATCCAAGGTGAGGTCATTATGTTGATGTTGGCGGGCTCAGAGAGCAGGTTTTGTCAGCTCTATGTCAGAGAAAGGGCCCAGAAGGACAAGAGGCAGGCTCCAAGCTAACCATGGTTTCAATGGCTCTTACATCATCATTTATAAGAGAGTTATTTTTACAGGAGATTGTCACTAGCGAAACATAAGCTGGCTTTTACTTTAAAGGAAAGATGCCAGCATCTAAGCTCATTCTTTAATTGCCTTCTACGTAACAGAGGAGGTTGTTAGTATAGTGAACAAGCCAGAACAGGGATGCGGAAGCCAATTGTTCTCGATTCCAACGACGAAAAGTTCAATGGGAGGTGTGATCTGGAGCCCACCACGGGTTGCAGGAGATTGGAGTAGAGCTCTCCTCCCATGCAGTCCCATGGCAAAGTACGTAGCCTTCTTGCCTTTGCAAAATAACCACCGGATACTTCTCAGAGAGATGCTACCAAGAAGCTTCAGCCTAGAACACAAGTGAGTCACGGTTTGTACGACTCAATGGTGCTGCCAACCCGCCTCTGCTCTCCTTCACAGTTTTTGTTTTCTTGGTATGATAATTAGTAGTTGGCACTATGAATGTGTCTCCTGAGGAAAAAAAAAATGTGGGCACCTGTTATTTCTGGAATGAGCGTTCTGTGCATCCTATTGAGGTAAGCCGTTCACTCAGAGTTCAATGCTAACTAGCGTATCGTCGCCAACCCAGAGTTCCACTGCCCTCGCGCTATGTTCTTAGCAGTCCAAGAGAGGAGAACATGATTTTCAGTTCCGACTGCCTGTCTTCTGCTGAGGTAAACAGAGAGCAAGCTTGCTTCAGAAAAGCACAGGAGGTTTAGAGTTAGCAAAAATTTGAAGGTTATCATCTAATGGTTCCCAAACTGGGCCACACATTAGAATCTCTTTGGAATATTTTCAACAAAAAAAAAAAATACCAATGCCTGGGCCTATCCCAAGAGCTGTGGGGCCAACCAGGGCACCAGTGCTCTTTCAAAGCCCCCCGTGGACTTCCAATGGGCAACCAAAGTTAAGAATCCCTGAGCTTGTTCATCAAGGTCATTCCAGATGAAACTGAGACACAAAAGGCTGACAGATCATCCCAAGGTCCCACATCTGATAAATGTGCCCTTATCTGTGTGTCTGTCTTCTTCTAGACTGTGAAATGCTTGGGCACCTGAGCCATGATGTTGACATTTAAATCCACAGTGCCTACCAAAATATATGTTTGAGGAGGGCAGAAAGCCGGGAAGAAAAGGAAAAACCAGAATCTTTTCTTCTTTCTTCCCTTTGCTCCACAGCTTCTCGCCAAGAACAGTTGTTATTAAGATAAACTTGCTGTGAACTTTTTAGCCCTAGAAGAAAGTCATTAAATATCAGATTCCCCAAACTTATGACCCATTCATTTTTGGAAAAATTCCCTGATTCGGATTGCCCCCCAAATCCCAAGACAAATGCCTCTACCCTAATTAATCCAGCCGTTTGAAGCTAAGTTCCTGACCTTGTTCAATACCCCATGCCTCACTAAGCTTTCATTTTGTGGGGTCTCATTTATTTCCCTAGTTAAACTTGACATTTTCAAATTAATAGGCTGCTCAAAATGGCATTTCTTGGTTCAGAATCAAGACTCCAGAGTGAAGGAAAGAATGACGGAAGTGCGTGCTGTGATGAAAAGACATAGGCCTGGAGCCTGGGGTGTTGCTGAGGTCTCAGTGCAGAGTTCCAGAGTGCTCCCTGGCCTCACTGGCTCTATCCACCACCCACTGGGCAGCTATCACCTGCTAGTCAGGTGGCATTCAAGTCAAATTCAGCCAGTGTGCTGTGGCATAGGAACTCAGAATGGGGGCCCTGGAACTGTGCAGCAGAGATGTCAGTACTGACCCATGTCCCCTCTCTTCTCACCCCGGCCACTTTAGCGCATGCTGAGCAGTCTTCCAAATGTCCACCTCCCCACGCCTGCATGTCTTTGCCTGAGAGCTTTCTCTGGACCCCGAAGCCCACTTTGCCCATCCATGTGGCAGACTGAAGTGCCAGAGAGTATCTCCTCCCCACTCCTACCATGGTTGTCAACTTGAAACTGACAGGACTTGGGGTTTCTGGCTCCCATCCCCCTCAGGTGCAGGAACCCTGAGACCCATGTTGGGTTTTCCCTGAGAAGCAGCCCACATCCCCTGTCCCTGCAATGTCACCTGGCTTGTTAACTTACCTTTTATTATGCCTTCCCTTCATGTACCCTTTCCTGCTTGCTGGCTGGGGTCTCTAAGCATGTCCTCCAAATAATTGAATCCTGGTGTCATGCTGGGGACACGCAAGGCAGACACAGCAGTCCTGTCAATTTAAAGGCATTTGATTTCAGTAGAGCCATTTAACCTCTCTGACAGCAGCTGTCCTCAGATGTAAAAGAAGGGAAAGATTTGACGTCCCACATGGTCATAGCAGTAGCACTCTGGGAGGCCGAGGTGGGCGGATTGCTCAAGGTCAGGAGTTTGAGACCAGCCTGAGCAAGAGCGAGACCCCGTCTCTACTAAAAAATAGAATGAAATTATCTGGACAACTAAAAATATATAGAGAGAAAAAATTAGCTGAGCATGGTGGCACATGCCTGTAGTCCCAGCTACTTGGGAGGCTGAGGCAGGAGGATCGCTTGAGCCCAGAAGTCTGAGGTTGCTGTGAGCTAGGCTGACACCACACATGGCACTCTAGCCTGAGCAACGGAGCCAGACACTGTCTCAAAAAAGAAAAAAAAAATTGCTGCCTCCCCAGGCTGCCAAATCCCTCTCTGAACAGCAGGGTCTCCCCCCCTGGCCTGATGGCTAATTGCGCCCCTCCCCACACTTCTCTGGGCCACCTGAGCTCCTTTGAATTCTTGCAACGTGCCCTGTTCTCACTTGCACATGAGCGGGATTCACTCACACTGTCCCTCTGCCTGGAACACTCTTCCTTCTTCTGCTTCTTGGCTCCCTCCTACATATCCTCCAGCTCTCAGCTTAAATATCACTTCCCGTGGGGAAGCCTTTTCTGATGCCCAGTCTGAGATCACATTCTCGCTGTATGTTCCCAAATACAGCGCTCCATCATGGCGCTTGGCACGAGTGGCTGCAATGCCCATTTCCTTCCCGAGTCCTTCCCCCCCACCCCGAAGCACTGTCATCACTAGTCTTTACACTCCTTGAGGGCAGGAACCCAATTCATTCTGCTTTCTACTGTGTCCCTGGTACCCAGCCCGAGGCCTGCCATAGCAGGTACTTAATAAATAACTGTTGAATAAAACGCATGCCTGTTTATTGAACATTTGCATTGGAAAATAAGAGGATTTGGGAATAAAAATTAAAACAAAGCTTCCCAATGTAAGTTCTGCCTTATGTGGTTTATACTGTGACAAAATATGGACTTTTTTGTCCCCCTCATCTCTTTTGCTTTGAAGTCCAGGAAGAAGAGAATGTGTAAAAGACGAGCTTCCCTCCCACTGAGAATAGCTTTACCTTTTTATCCTCCTGTGGGCTATCATTTTCATTTTTTTAGTTTTTACTTTTAGAGATGGGGGTCTCACTGTGTTGCCCAGGCTGGATTCGAACTCCTGCCTCAGCCTCCAAAGTAAGTAACTGGGACTACAGGCATGCACTACCATGCCTGGCTTATCATTTTTAACATGAAAATTTTAAAAGTTGGACAGCACTGTGTTAAAGTAATCCAACCCAATACTCACCAAAACATGAAATTGGAATGTGGAAAAGAAAGGTTAACAGCAAACATTGTATGCGAGCAGTGTTTAGAAGCAGAGGCCATCATATATGTCAGCTGTTAGGATCCCTGCAGCCATCCTAGGTGCTGGCCTTCCTGACATTCCTTTGCACTTAGGGGCCTGATGGACTTTAATCTCAACAATCCCTGGATCCTCTAAAGATGGGGCTATGTTCAAAGGGCCACCCCCAACCTAGTCCAACGATCACCTCTCCTAGGGTAAAGTCTAAATTTCTTAGCATGGCATCGAGGCCTCCTGGGGCCCCACTTTGCTCACCTTTCTCTCCTGGCTCATCTTCCTCCATGTCCTACCACACGATTTTCTTGTCTGTTTCTTTGCAGGCGTAACCTTGTTTCACATCCCCAGGAAGTTGCCCCTGCTGTTCACCCAATCACAGAACTCTTTCCCACCCTTGCGCCAATTTTGCCTGCCAACTCCTATTCGTCCTCAAGGACTCAACTCAAGCCCCAGGCAGCCTTCTCTTAGCTTCCAGATTGAAACTCCTCTCTGTTTCCTACTGCCTCCTGCCTTTCCCTCCAGAACAACGTTTATGGACGGAAAATGTGTGTTTGCTATGCCCCACCTACTCGATCCTGACACTTCATGAGCTCCTCGAGGACAGGATGCAGGTCTTAATTCACCTTCATCTCCGTAACGCCAAGCACAGGGCCTATTGTGCTTCAATAAATGTTTGCTGAAATATAATCCAGCCCTTGCTTCGCTACCAGCAGATACACTTTAAATAAATAGTTGGTGGTTGATTTACTAACAAATTATAATTAAAGTTTTTGCCAAATGCTCTTTTAAGTGCATTTAGTAAATTTGCAGAGATTGGAAAAGGGAAGTATCTTGGCTTTTAAAAAGTTCCTATGATGTGCACAGGTCTCTCATTTTTTAATGCTGTTATCGCAGACAACAGGCCTGGTGTGAAACACCTGAGCAGGGGGAACGCTTTCTAGGCTTTGTACTACACACTGTAACTTATTCTCAGATTTCTCACATATTCCAATGTGTGGCAAATATGACTGTACGTTGATAAGTCCCTAAGAGGTCTGTGTTCTATTTGAATCAAACTGAATAGGAGTAGGCCTTTGTTAAGATGAATGAAATCTGCAGTTGGGCACTGGAATTCATTTCCGAAGGAGGGGTTATCCAAGAAGGCTTGCTCCAGCCCCACCCTGGCGCCTGTCCTAAGAGCACCCGAGGCCGTCGTGTCCACACCCAGGCCAGGAAAGGGCAGGGTCCCATTCAAGGCTCAGCTGCAGCGCCTGGGGATGGGAGGCTGCGACACCACTTCACTTGTCCCAGGCTTTCAGCACAGCTTGAGGACTCCCGAGATTGGGTTTCTCGGGCTCTGGCTTGTTCAGACCTGGCACACTCCCCACGTCCCCTGCAAACCGTAATAGCAACTGTTTGGTGAGCTGTCATCAGACAATTACTGCACATTTTTACAATACCTACCCTCCTCACACAGGTGGAGTACCTGACATAATTTTTGAAATCATTTTCCCAAAGCTGGTGTGCAGGTGTGCTGGGGAACACCCAGGAGATCTGACTCCACACCTGCACCCATGATAAGTGATGTATTAAAACTGTGATAATCATTATAGCTTTTGTGTTTTTCACATGTATCAGCTCATTTTATCCCCCTAAAAACCCTTTTAAAAATAGGTGTCCTCCTCTTCCTGATGAGGAAGAAATTGAGGGCGAGAAGAACACAGAGAAATAACACTGCCAGGAACCCGGGAGGGTAAGGACATACTTCGTAAACATGCCAGGCACCATAAGAAATAAATTATAAAGTCACTCACTGATAATTTAACTACAGTCTTGGGGGTGTCTAGTAGACCCCAAAACTGGCTCACAATAAAGATGGCTGAGTTTTGCCCTGTTTTCTATCCTACTTTGCTCTCAAGTAGACTATAATTATGATAAGGCAAATGTGTTTGCAATTTTAGCTACATGAATAAAAGAATTCACAGTGAATTCTCTGTTAGCACCAGGAATATGGCCTTAATTGAAGACTCATTATCTCTTGCTATGAAGAATGGTATGATGTCTTTAGATATCTGAAGATCTCAAATGTCCACTTAGTCTGAAGTCCCAACTATTATGGCACAGCAGTAGGAAGAGTGAGGCTGAGACTAGGGCTTGAAGATAGCCCTTGTGAAAATGAGCCATTGGTCTCATGAGACCCTCCTAGGGAGTGAAGTGTGTGACAGATAAACTCTGCAATAGAAAATGTTGCCTTTGTCCAGGAAACAGCATGGCTGGTTCCTACCACTTGCCCTAATGTGATAACTGCTTTTTCTGCATTAACATCCTATTGATTAATGATGCCAGTTAAAAGTCAAACCATGCTGAGGGCTGACCCCATGAAAGACTGCAAAGCTGTGTGTATCTGATAAGGGGCATTGGGAAGGGGGAATGACACTGAAAAGAGTTTCCTTGATAACTCTGGAAATTAAGGATTTACATTAGAAGGAGGTCAGGTCATGACAATATCAGTTTTAATTTGTCAATAGGCAATCACAAATTGTAGTCACTGACTGCATCACCACCAACTTCCTAGGTGCCAAGTGGCACATCCCTTTCCAGTATTAGAGAAACTGCTAGTCCTGCTGGAATGACTTAGTACTTTTATTTCCAAGCAAGAATACAATACTATGCAGAAAAAATTAGGTCAGTATTTAGCTTAAGCATCTTCTGGCAGTAGATAATCTTAAACATAGAGAGGATGTATATTTTCCTTGACCAAAGCCTCATTGTGTAGCATTGCTGTTATAAATCCATCAGCTTTTTTGTACCATAAAGGAGCTCAGGACCTTTGCCCCTGAGGAACTCTTCCCCAGTTAGCCACATGACCCTCTCCGTGGCCTACTTCAGGCCTTCATGCAAAGTCACCTTCCCAGAGATGCCTTCCCTGACCATTCTTTTTAAATTTGAGCCTTCCCTCCACCAACCCTGGCACTACCCAAGCTCCTTTCCCATTTTCTTTTTTCTCCATGATCTGCTCTATTTTATACCTGCTTGTTTTGTTTCTTATCTATCTCTCCCCATGAAGATACAGGCACCATGAGGGCAGAGATATTTGTCTTTATTCCCCCCTGTTAAAATCTCTGCTCTTAGATGAATCCGCAATATATAGTAGCCATTCAGTAACTATGCATTGGATGGATGGATGGATGGATGGATAAATGATCACCAGAGCCATGACCTTTTTCAGTTGTCTGCAATCCAATACATAGACTATGGGGCCAGAAGTAAATAAAGGACAAGCCAATTTCTCAGTTCTGTCTCTGCTTGCTGGCAATTAAACCATCCTCTATATAAGCTAAACATGCCATTTCAGTCCTGAGTTTCTGTGTTGATCATATGGCTACATGATAACTTCTTCACTTATCCAGGACCACCCTGTGATAATGATCCTTTGGGGAAATCCTAGAATAGTATTTCCTAATATGGTTAAAGGGATTAAAGTGGCTACAGAAGATGCATCTATGTGCGACTTAAGTCTTTATATAGTTCAGTGTAGTCTCCGCCCTCCCCTCAAGGGCCAAACTGCATTCAGGTTAACAGTCCAATTATCAGTGGCACTTTTTATGCACTTAAGAGCTATTCAGATTTGCCCCTTTTAAATGTTTTAGATGCTAGTTCTTTTCTCTACGTATCAGGGACAGTGTGGCCACCAATGTCCTCACTCAAACGGAAGTTCCCAAGTGGTTCTGTTGGGCCTTATTTGATCAGAGTTTCCTGCACTTGACACCACTCTTCCTCGCAAGATGGCCTTGAGTGCAGCCTTTAGAATGAATCCAAATTTTACAGGACAAATCCAAAGGATCTATGAAATTTGGATTCAGTGAGGGGCCGCATTGGGGATCTGGAGGGCCACATGTGGCCTTGAGGCCGCAGGTTCCCCACCCCTGGATGGTTTACATTCATATAGAGAAAGTTCTTGTATAACAAAACTGAATGTATCCAATATGAATAATATTGTGCAAAATAAAAAGGAAAAGAGATTAACTTTTTGAGTTGGTGTCATTTTCCTATTAAAGGTCTTAATACCCACCCCAGGGAAAGAGCATATTGCATGATATTAAAGGCACTTGCATGTTTTTGTAGTGCTATAAAACTCTCCATTACCGAGGAAAAAGATTTCCACTCAATTAAATCGTGAAGCAGAGGATTATGCAGTTTGAGTCCCAAGACAAAAAGTTTGAAGAGACTGTACATGGTAAAAACTAACTGGAGAGGAGAAGGGATGTGCTATGATATAGGTTAACACTGCAGTAGTATCTATTACAAGCAGTCAAGGCATTCCTCTTCCTTTGTTTCTTCATGTGATTACCCTGAATGATATAACTTTTTTCCAGTAGAAATGAATCATACACCTTTAAGATGGATGTGGCTAGCCGAGTCTAGAGGCTTGTGGTCCATGAGTAGTGCACAGTCTAATGTCTGCTATTGCATTTTGTTTACTCAGAATGTAAATTAAATCCCTGAGTTGGTACAAGCCAGTGGATAGACAGTAGTCCAAAATCTTTATCGGGAGAAAAAGTAAAACACAGTGTATCCTCAAAAAAAAAAAAAATTACAATGTAAATTGGATTTGGAAAAAAGTTGGCACATTGATTATTAAATGTTTTTATTTAATCTGATTTTTTTTAATTTTTATTTTATTTTTTGTAGAGATGGGGTCTCCCTAGGTTGCCTAGGCTGGTCTAGAATTCCTGGCCTCAAGCCATCCTCCTGTCTTGGCCTCCCAAAGTGCTAGGATTATAGATGTGAGCCATCACACCCAGCCTAATCCGATTTTTTCCAACAAATTTGAATTATTGGAGTTTGATGAGTCAATGGAATAAGGAAAAGTTGAGGGAAGTATTATTAAGTTCTCAGCCTTGTTTTGTTGTTGATTTCTTTTTAAATGCAAAGTAAATATAATAACCTCTAGGTGGTTGATTTTATTACTCTTTACTTGAAAAATAGTAATAACATTATGGTGTTTTTCTTTCCAAATGAGGCTTTGCTGATTGGATCATTTGATGAAGCCATGGAGTTCATTAGGACAAGCTTGTACACCACAAACCCACCTGAGCTTCTTTGCCTTCCCTGTCATACGTTGTGCCCTAACTCATCCATATTCCTGGTCACAAGGAAGACCAGAGGAAACAGCATCAACAGAGCAGCATGCGTCTGATGCTGAATAAAGACGTGTTGAATGAGTGTTGCTTGAAATTAGAGCCTCAAATGTTACATTTGGCGGCAGTTATCAATAACTGTCATCCTGGTTTAGCTAAATTTGGCTCTTTCATATTGAAGAATATATCTGAGGATGAAACAATAGGAATCTGAGAGATGCTGAAAATTGTCATTTACGTGTGTACCCTATTTGTTCCATGACTCTTGAAGTGCAATAAATGTCATTCATTTATCATTATCATTATCATTGCCAGCTCCCTAAACACACACTCACACACATGCACACAGAAGCTTCCAGGCCTAGGGGCATCCCAATCTAGGCTTCACTGCATAGCAAAGCTGCCCATCCTGCACTGCCTGGGACCTAGACTTGAGAGAACCACAGCATGTTTGAAATTGACTCTCCAAGAGCCTGCCCATTTCTTTCTTTCTGCTCTCCTTTTGATGTGGAACTTGAAAGAACAAGCTGTTGTATATCCCTGGAGGTGACAGAGAGCCTAGAAGAGGGCTGAAAAGGCTAGATCCATCCCACAGATGATTTTGTTTGTTTGTTTATGTTATAAAGAGTTTTAAAATTTGGGAAATTTTGCATAAATACATGGTTTTGCAGCTTCTCTTGAAATGTCAGAAGATCTGGCATCACTGGACCAACATTTGCATGTGGCGGTAATTAGTTGGAGTTGAGTAGCAGCCGCCCCTTTCAGAGGGCCCCAACTCAGTGCCATACGGTGCCCAACTATCTCACTCATCTCCTTTGCTCACATTTGAACACATTTGAAATTGTTGATCAAGTTTTAAATTGCTAACTCAACCTAAACATTTGGGGTGAGACTGAGGGGTCTGTAACAGTGAGAAAAACCTCAAAAATATCAATTAATTTGTTGTGTGATTGTAGCATCAGCTCCTACAATGTCTAGCACATTTGTACTCACAACTGCCCTCTCTTTCAATTCCCCATAGCAAGAAGCAAATAATTGCATAGAACTGCTTCTGGGCTGAGCATTGTTTCAAAATTCTTATATTAACTCATTTCAACTTTCAGAACAACTCTGTGACGTAGGTACTATTTTTATCTCCATTCTCAAAGGAGGAAACTCGAGGGCATAAGTTAAAGAACTTGCCCGAGATCACAAGGCTAGTAGGCAGCAGGGCCAGGAATTGAGCGTGGGTAATCAACTCCCGAGTCTTGGCTTCTAGCCACAATATTATGCTTCCACGCCCTATATCCATTCAATTAAAATTTTAATTCTTCAAAATATTTTTCCATGTCTATGAAAAATACTCTGGATCCCCTAAATAGAACATGTTTTGCCTCCTCGGGGCTCCCAGACACTCTGTTCTTTCTGCCACCATAACACTCATTGCATAGCCCTGAAATTGCCAGTCGAACTCCAGTCTAACTCTGAAGCGAGAGTATCTTATTTACCATCATGTGGTATGCAACAGACACATAATAGTGTTTGTTGAATGAAAAAGTAAAATGTGTACTCTTTAACTTCTGCATTTCTACCCTCTGGGACAAAATTGTCATGTCAAAATTGGATCAATTAACAGGCTACTGAATGGTCTCATTGCCTCTGGACTCCCATCTTTCCAAAACAAAGTTCTCCTCTGCAAATGCAGATAATAATAACTTGTTCTCAAAAATATTGTAAGGATTTAATGAGAAAATGCTTGTAAAGTGCCTAACCCAGGTCAGTGTCTGGCACTTAAAAAGCACTCACAATATAGTACCTACCACTGTAGATGATACTGGAATATTTTAATCAATATCCTTTTTATAGAGTTACCCCCAGGTAGAACTCCAGCTCTAGCCTCCAGCCCGTGCAAGTGACTCCTTTCTCAGCTTCAACCTGTGTTTTTCCATCTGGCATAAATGAGAGGGTGCCGGGAGCCACAGGATAAGCAGGTTTCAGCTCCCCAGGAGCAGAAATTATACTCAAGGACTTGACATATATGGTGAAGAAGGCACATCACTCTATGTTAACCCTTATGAGCATGTATTATGGAGTCTGTAGCAAAATTTGCATGAATGTTTCAAAAGAGAAAGCATAAGACTTAAAGAAAATTCTTACTTGCAGATGTCTGCTTTAGGTTAACATCCTCAGACGCCTCTGCAAACTTAGGGTCAACTGCCCTGTGAAAGTACTATCTGGCACCCAACAGATGCCCCGAACAATTCCTGCCTGCCACACTTCTGCCTGCTCTTTTGTAGCCACTGGTTTCAATAAGAGCCTCCTCTGTAAATGTTTTCAAGTAACAAGTATAACAAAAATAAAGCCAGTCCTTACTGATCTCCTGCAGTGTGGCATCACTCTGTTAAGCAACTTACATATTTTATACTGTTTAATTTTCTAGGAACTCAGAGACATAGATACAATTATTATCTCCTCTTTATAGATGGGCGACAGGCTTGGAAGGCTTAAATGATATGTTCCAAGTCACATGGCATAGCTGTCTTTTAGTGAAAACAGACTCAAATCCAGACATCAGCACGCAGCCATTAGCACACGTTGCCTCTGGTCCCATAACCCACTGCTTCATTATTATTCTTATGTTGATTTAAATATGCATATCGGAGCTTTGAGCGAAAAAGGTGAAACTCGTGTCCTTTGTTTAGACTATTTCTCAGTTTTCACCCACACAGTGCTGGTGTACATTCAGTAGACTAAATAAATACAGCTTAGCCTATATACCATTAAAAATAGAGGGAAGTTTTATTTTAGAGCCTTTCTTTTTCCTGAGGACTTCTTGTTTGTGCACTATCTAGAATGCCTGGCAATAAAACATAAATTTATATTACATTTTAAAAGCCTTTCAATGGTCCATTTCATTATAAAAATAGCACACCGGGTAAAAATAAGAGTATTCCGCCTTAAGTACACTTTAAGCCCTTTCAGAAAGGCTAAAATATTGGCACTCTGTTCAGCCAAAGCTGAGAAGAAATTCTAAGCATAACTCTTTAGTAAAGCCTTACATTAAAAATTAAAAATAGAATTATAAAGCAATAGGCTGGATAAGCAATAAGGATTTTTAAATATAAATAAATAAACGAGAATTTTAGAAGAACATACTGGTCTTCCCCCTCCTCGTTCAACAGCTTCTGTCCAAATGTGAAGTCTACTTCGATGACAAAATGGTGTGGAAGGAAAAGCCAAATCAAATGAGAAACACAGGCGCTAAATGGGGTTAACCACTTATATAACATTTGACCTTTCACAATTCAAATAATTTGGGATTTCACAAAACTGTCCAAAGTAGCCAGCTTCTATTCAGAATGCATTATTATATTTTTAAGTAAAAATTCTATCTCCCATTCCATCTGGAAAAGTTTAAAATTTTATTCAACTCCTTATAGATTCCTCTTTTTTTTTTTTTTTTTTTGAGACAGGATCTCCCTCTGTTGAGCTATGATGATGCCATTGTAACCTCAAACTTCTGGGCTCAAGCAATCCTCCTGCCTCAGCCTCCTGAGTAGCTGGGACTACAGGTACATGCCATCACGCCCAGCTAATTTTTCTATTTTTTTTATAGAGACGAGGTCTGGCTCTTGCTCAGGCTGGTCTGAAACTCCTGGCCTCAAGCAATCCTTCCTCCTTGACCTCCCAGAGTGCTAAGATTATAGGCATGAGCCACCAAGCCGGCCTCATTTTTTTTTTTTTAACAGGTTCCTGCATGTCCAAAGATTACTTTAGGAACTGACGGAAAGTTTCATAAAAATCTTATGACGCAAATTCAAGTTTTTCTAATCACTACAAGAATCCTGTTGGGATAAGTTTATCTCTTTTGATTAAGAAGTTTACTTTATAGGGAGAGCCTGTTTGACTGATCTTGTAATCAGTAATGGAGAAGGAAAAAAAAAGAAAAAGAACAGTCACCCAAATGAACAGTTACAACCTCTTATGCAAATTTTGTTATGTAAGCAGCTATAAAAGTAAGCATTGGAAAATCAGTCAGAATTTAAAAGTGTGACAGACACTTAATCCTGAACTCAGTGCCTAGGGAACAAATGAGTTCCCAACAAATACTGTTGTCCTATTGCTTCATGGATGCATATTATTACTATTTTCTATTCTATCTTGTGTAGATTTAGCATATACTTGTAATTGGCTAAATGCACAACAGAAATGTCGTTCACTATGCTGTAACCTTAAGCAAGTCAGTCTCTCTCTGGGCCTCCATTCCATCATCTGAAGAATGAAGGGTTTGGATTAGAAGATCTCTAAGTTTTCTTCCAGCTCTGTTACATTCCACAATCCCAGATTCTGGCTGAGGCCAAATACTGTTCTTTGTAACTGTCCTAGCACCAAGCACAGCACCTAAAATTTATGAGATACACAATCAAGGATAACTGAATGGAAGCTTTGAAGGGAAGGAAGTAAAGTATCTGGCAAAAATGAGATAGTTTGGGTGCATAAGTAAGCCATAGGATTTTACATATTTTTCCATGTTATTATAATACATGCTTGTTGTAATAAGAACATTGCAGAAACTTATAAAGAAACTTTGGTCTTCCCCATCTACTTCCTGAAGTAACCAATTTCATCTTTTTAGTATGTAACCTTCCATTCCTTTCTCCATGTTCATACCAAATGAGATTTTTTTTTCTTTAAAAAACATTAGGATTACACATTTTTAAGTTGACAATATATTATGAAAATTTTTAAATTCATACTTTTTAATAGCTGCATAATATTCTTTACTATGATGATACAATGCATTTAACCACATCCCTATTTCCCGAAATCCTTGCTGTTACAACCAATCCTGTAATAAGTATCATAGAGTCATGCATACTGGTGTTTATATGTTCAGAGAGTTTATTCTAAAAAGTTAAGATCACCAGGTCAGTGGCTAGGCACATTTTAATTTTGTATAAATAGTGCTCAACTATTTTCAAAAATACTCATACTCCCTCTACCTACAGCAGTGCCTATTTCCCCAGAGTCCTACCTGATTTTAGTGCATAACTTTTTAGTATTTTTAATCTGATAAGTGAAAAATGGTATCTCATCATTTTAAATTGCATTTTCCTAACCACTAGAAATTTTAGCATCTTAACATATATTTATTTGCATTTATCTATTTGCTATTTTGCATTGCACCTTTACCAATTTGCTCTGTATACCCTAGGCATCTTTTCTATTAAGTTATTTGCCTTTTTTTTTATAATATAAAATTGTAGGAGTTTTTTAATATACATATTTTTAGTTGGCCACTTAATTTCTTTCTATTTTTAGTAGAGACGGGGTCTCGCTCTTGCTAAGGCTGGTTTTGAACTCCTGCCCTTGAGCGATCTGCCCATCTCACCCTCCCAGAGTGCTAGGATTACAGGCGTAAGCCACTGTGCCCGGCCTGTAGGAATTTTTTATATAGAAGTTATATCAACCCTTTGTCACATGGGTTGACATGGATTTTGATAACTTTTTCTACCTGTTACTTACTGAGTAAGCAACATAGTAATATTCATATTTAATATGGAAATTAAGAATGCATCACAAATAGTTTCACATGATAAAATAACTGCTGTGGACTGAATCATGTCCCCCCAAAATTTATATGTTGATGTCCTACCCCCTAATGTGATGGTATTTAGAAATGAAGACTTTGAAAGATAATTAGGTTTAGACGAGGTCATGAGGGTGGGGTCCTCATGATGGGATTAGTGCCCTTATAACAAGAGACACTTTCTCTCTCTTTGCCATGTGAAGATACAGGGAGAAGGTGGCCATCTACAAGCCAGGAAGAGAGTCCTCACCAGAAACCAAGCACGCTGGCACCTTGAAATTATATTTCTAGCCTCCAAAACTGTGAGAAAATAAACTTCTGTTGTTTAAACCATCCAGTCTACAGCATTTTGTACGGAAGCCTGAGCTAAGACAACAATAATATACAAAACTCAAAGATTATGTTGCCTACAAGAGAACAGCATTTTTCAACTTCCTTTCCAAATGTTGATGTCTATTTGAACACTTCCAATCTAAACTATTAACCATTACTAACTTAACATTCCTTTTGGTCTTTTTGTGCTTTCCTGTATTGAGTCCTGAACTCGGTGGGCGGGGGGGTGTTGGGGGATATATATACCTGCATAACACACTACCTCAAACTTAGTAACATAAAACACCACTTTCTTTTTTTTTATTTTTTTTTTGTTGAGACAGAGTCTCACTCTGTTGCCCGGGCTAGAGTGAGTTGCCGTGGCATCAGCTTTAGCTCACAGCAACCTCAGACTCCTGGGCTCAAGCAATCCTTCTGCCTCAGCCTCCCGAGTAGCTGGGACTACAGGCATGCGCCACCATGTCTGGCTCATTTTTTCTATATATATCTTTAGTTGGCCAATTAATTTCTTTCTTTCTATTTATAGTAGAGACGGGGTCTCACTCTTGCTCAGGCTGGTTTTGAACTCCTGACCTTGAGCAATCC
>CAUYMX010073103.1:0-18676 GCA_963573855.1 Lepilemur septentrionalis
GAGCTCCACTTAAGTACCCTCAGCCAGGACCTCCCCCAGGACGTGTTCTCTAGTGATAGGCAGGACGGAGAGAGCAATTGCGCACGCGCTGAGCACAGCTGCCTCCCAAGCGGGATCCCTGTGCTGCCGGCTCCCCACAGAGTATTACCATCTTAACAATATTAAGTTTTCTGGTCCATGAACATGAGATGTCTTTCCAGTTATTTAGGTGTTTCTTTCAACAGTGTTTTGTGGTTTTCAGTGTACAGGTCTTATACTTCTTTTTTAAAATTTATTCCTAAGTATGTTATTCTTTTTGATGTTAAGGGAAGTGTTTCCTTAGTTTCATTTTCAGATTGTTCATTGCTAGGGTATAGAAATGCAACTGATTTTTTGAAATTGATCTTGTATCCTGAAACCTTGCTGAACTTGTGTATTAGCTCTAATAATTTTCTAGTGGATTCCTTAGAATTATCTATATATAAGATCATGTCATCTGCAAATAGAGTTAGTTTTACTTCTTTTCTAATCTGGATAGAATTATTACTTTTATAGCTTTTACTACTTTTTCTTGCCTATTTTCTCTGGCTAGAGCCTCCAGTATAATGTTGAACAGAAGTGGTAAGAGTGGATATTCCATTTTTTTTTTTTGAGATAGGGTCTCACTCTATTACCCAGAGTGAGACCTGGAGTGCCTGGTGCAATCATAGTTCACTGCAGCCTTGAACTTCAGGGCTCAAGTGATCCTCCTGCTTCAGGTGCACATGCACTGCCACCCCAGGCTAATTATTTTTCATTTTTTGTAAAGACGGGGTCTCACTATGTTGCCCAGGCTGGTCTCGAACTCCTGGCCTCAAGCAATCCTCCTGCCTTGGCCTTCCAAGGTGCTAGGATTACAGGTATGAGCCACGGCACCTGGCCAAGAATGGATATTCTTATCTTGTTTCTGATCTTACTGACAAAAAAATCCAGTCTCTCACTATTAAGTATGATGTTCTCTGTGGGTCAGTTTCAGAACTTTGTGTCTTTCTAAGAATTCGTCCATTCGTACACGTTATCTAATTTGATGTAGTCTACAGTTTTCCATAGTGTTCCCTTATCATCCTTTATGTTGCTGTAAGTAATGTACTGTCAGTAGTAATGTTCCCCTCTTTAATTCCTGATTTTAGTAATTTGAGTCTTTTTTTTTCTTTAGTTAAGCTAGAAGTTTTTCAGTTGTGTTGCTTTCTCAAAGAAACAACATCTTGTTTTATTAATTTTTCTCTATTGTTTTTCTATACTCTATTTCATTTATTTTTATTATCTTTAATGAGTCTTTATTATTTTCTTTCTTCTGCTTACTTTGGGTTTAGTTTGCACTTCTTTTTTAGCCTCTTTATGTAGTTAAGTTATTGATTTTTTAATGTAAAAATCTTTTAAATGTAGGTATTTATAGCTAAAATTTCCTCCTAGCACAGTTTTACCTGCATCTCATATGTCTTGGTATATTGGTATATTTTTATTTTCATTGTTCTCAATGTATTTTCTAATTTCTCTTGTGATTTTTTCTTTGTTTCATTGGTTAAGAGTGTGTTGTTTAATTTCCACATATTCGTGAATTTCCTAAATTTCCGTTATTGATTTCTACTATTATTCTGTGTGGCCAGAGAACATACTTCATGTGATTTCAATACTTTAAATTTATTGAGGCTTACTTTAATGTCAATTTAAGAAGGGTTTACTGAGCAGGAATATTATAAAAGCCTAATGCCATAGTGGGTCTCAGTGTAGAGAGAGATGCATCTTTAACATCACGAAACTCAATGGAGACAAGTTTAATGGAATGCAGCAGAAAATTATGAAAGTTTTAAAAGCAAACAAATAAGAATAAACAATGAGTATGGTTTGCTACCATTTTTTATTATAAACAAGTATAGGAGGGAGATATATAGAAAGAAGGAATATTTCCTTATAGGCAATAAAGAATCTGTTACCAGTGTTGCCTCTGGTGAGAGGAACAAGGAAAACCAGGGTTAGGGAAGAGAAAGAGACTTACTTAAACTGAACATCTTTTGATGCTGTTTGAAGGTTTTTTAAAATTCACAGCTCATGTGTAACCTGAGAGTGGAGAGATATTGTAAGCAGAAGTGCCAACCAAAAAGATTGATATATTTCATTATATAAAAATTTAAATACTTGAATGGCAATATCATCATAAACAAAGAAAAATCAAACAATATAAAGGAAATATTTATTATAAAAATAATAGATAAAAGTTTAATATCTATAATAAGAGCTTTTATAAATTGATAGGAAAAAGACAAAAACACAATTTAAAAAACAGGAAAAGGATATAAATTAATAATTTACAGAAAAAGTAATCCAAATATTCAATAAGTAAATTTTAAAATCTCAACATCACTAGTAGTCAGGGAAATCCAAATTAAAGCAAATGGTATATTTCATTTTTCACACAAAAGATTGAAAACAGTGGTAATACATGGTGCTGGCTGAAAAATAAGAACTCTCCTATTGTAGTAATGGGTATGGGAATTGCTACAATGGGATAATACTATATTTTATCAAATCTAAGATAGCAATTGAAGGATGCACCACTATTTTATCTAAGGAAGAAAAAGACTGTCAATTAAACTATGACACAATGCTTTCTTTCCTTTGATTATAAGATGCATCCCAATTTCATGGATGTTCAATGTGAATAATAAAATATGATAATATGACAATATCCATTAAAATTTGAATTACACATACTCTTTTGCAAAGCAATCCTACTTTAGGGAATCTATGCTGCAAAAATAAAAATAAGCAGGAGTGATATTTAAGATATTTAACAAATAGTATGACACAGATACCTGCCAATCAGAACAAACACTAATTAAAATAGACACCAAGTAGTAAGCCTGGCCCTACAATTCTCAGGCCCTGGGAAAGAGTACAAATGGAGACTTTTGTATCAGAGGTTTAAATAATGTAAAAGTTTTTTTTAAAAAAAATCAGGCTAAAAAAAATCTGTTAAATAAAATATGTTCTGTCATCATCGTTTGACAAAAATACCTTCGTGACAAACTGGAAGAGCGTGGAATTTAATATTATTGCCCTTCTCAGAGTTCTGGGTCAGATCATGGTAGCACAGGAAAAGTAGCCTCCCACCTTCAACCTGTGGTCCATTAATTCACCCCCATTTTCTTCCTACCCTCAGCTTCATCCCTCACTGAGAGGAGTCATGTGTACACATGTGGACCACCCAGCATGCGTGGCCAAGCTCTGTATGTATTCTTAGCACGCTTTGGCTACCCCTCAGGCCTAGGGATGTTTGCAGTGGTGGCATGGGCTGCCTGCAAGAGAACGGACCTGGGATAGAGACCCGTGTAGGCCCTGTAAGTGGGCTCAGGGCCTTTGAGTAGGGAATTTTAGCATCTTCAGCATGAAAGGATATAGTCTAAAAGGGGATCCCAGACTCCGATTGGGTACATCCCCTTTTGCCCACAGACTTCTTGCCTCATGGGGAAGGGCCCAACTGAAGGAGGGCCAGGGCAATTATCTTCCAGTATGAGGCTCAGGTCTAAGGGTATTACCGCTAGCCAGTACACTTCTCTGGCATTTACAAGTTAAATATTAGTCCTTCAGAAAACTAGAGACATGTATGCCAAAATGTTTATTGCATTTTTTGGTAGTGGAAAAAAAATTTAAAAATTTGAATATCATGCTGATATATTTCTACTACAGAAAAATATGTAATTATTAAAAATAATGTAGTTAAGAAATATCAAGTGTGGTTTAAAAAAGCAAGTTGCAATGAAATGTTTATGGTTACAATCACAAATGACATCAACAAAAAAATCCATATAAATGTTTATAGGTATTGATATGTTATATGATCACAGACAAAGTTATGACAGGACTTACTCCATAATGTTAAGGAGGGTATAAGGAATGACAAAGTTGTAGTAAAATGGGAAAATATATATGTCATAATATTAAGTGAAAATATAAAATTGTTTTATATACAAAAATAGGTAAACGTTGAATATGTCTATGGACAAGCACTAGCGTGTAACATAGACACATTAAAATATTAATTTATCAAGTGACAGAATCGGGAGCAATTTTTGCTCTGATTTTATGTCGTTTGTTGTTTTTGCAATAAAGTTTTTAAAAAGAAAAGAGACTGGAATGCATAAATAGGAATTGAGGGGTAAGTCAGTCATTCTACTTAGTGCGAGGTTGATACTGTTCAGTAGAACCAGCTCGAAACTCCATAGCTAAAGAGGAATGAAGAAAACTTGGAGAAGCTCCAATAAAAACCACAGATATATTAAGAATTTAAGAATACATACTTTTAGGAGAAGTAAAAGTAAGTGAACTCAAACAGCTTAAAGTTTTCTTCAACTGTAAAATATGGAGATTTGAGTCAATAATTTCTTGTGTCTTTCCAGCTCTGACATTTTTTATTCTTAGATTAGATCTGTTAGTCAACAGAGTGACTGCCAACCACCTACAGCATCTGAAGCGGCGAAGTAGGCATATGGAGATTCTGAGAAATAACCATGGATGAAGGCTGACTGCACTACTAGTCCTTCTACCGTAAGAATTTCTTCCAGATGGAAGAGATTAAGGAGATGTGCCCTTCCTCTTCTGAGTAAGAAAATAAACAGGATTTAACTGCAGCATGACAAATTTAGGATTATGAAAAGTTATCTGAAAAATGTGTACTAAATGTAGAGGTGGTTAATACAAGACTGATTGTAAAGTCCCCCTAACTGGAGACTTTTAGAATTAAGATTGTCACTTGTCACTCCAGGATGGTGTTAGAGAGATGTCAGATAGCCAACGTGCTCCACAACTCAGAACCTTTCAAGCACCATATACACAACTGTCTTAATCAGTTTGTTGTTCCACAAACACTCAAACATATTTCCTTTCTCGCTTGAACTAATGTATCTGCCATATTCAGTATCAACATTTGTCCTGTGTCCCCAAGCTGAACGCCAGAAAACCATCCTAGACTCCTCCCTCTCCTTTGCTATCCTTATCCAATTGCTTATAAAGTCTTATTTCTTCTGCCTGCTAACTTTCTTTTGAACCAATTACCTCATTTTCTATCCGCTGCTCCTGTTTCAGGCCCTCATCACAGGCTATCCAGATCACGGCAATAGAATCCTAATGAATCGCCTTGTCTGCAGTCTTGCTTATCTTCAATCCTTTTTCAAAATTGCTGCCCAAAATTATATTTTTTTAAAGTTTGAGCTCTTTAGCTTGAAAAAGCATCTACCAACTCTTTATCTTCATTTCCCTTCACTGACCACTCATCTACCCTAAACTATAGACATTATGGAAGGACAGAAATCTTCCTCATTCAGACATTCCTGCCTTTATATATTGGTCCTGTTACCTAGGACAGTCCTTCTCCCTTGTTATGCCTGTTGAACTCAACTTTTGGGAACCAGGTCAAATTTTATCTCTTCTCAAATTTTCGCTCAACTTTTACCTAAAAACAAAAGGCAGAAATGATTGTTTCTTCCTTTGTGTGTCCAAGGCACCTCATATATGCCATTAGCAATATAGATGGTATATCACTTTCTGTTGTAATTACATATGTTAACTTAAAAATCACACAATTTATAAATTTAGAAAGGAGACTTTATTTCTTAAAAAGGGTTACAGCCTACAAGGTAGCCATTCTAACAGGTTGGGAAGTGTAGCCTCTAGTCAAAACCCAGACACAGGCACTTGGAGGGAGAGAGGGATAATTTATGCTGAATGAGTTGGCCAATATACATATTCAACAGAGGGGACTATGAATATTCATGAAAGTGGTCCAAATGCGTGTGTATTGAATAAACATGCATGTTACAACATACAACCCATGTTCACCTTGGGGTGGAGACAGCATTTAAATGCCTTACAGTTAGACCCTCTACATCAAAAGGTCTTTTCAGAACACAACGACATTCAAGTGAGTAGCCTCTATAAACAGTTCAGAACCAGCCATGGTCCATGGTCTTCTTATTAGGAAAAAGTTATTGAAATCAGTCTCTTGTCCAATCAAAGCTGTAGTTATGGCTTGTGAAACAGGGTGTGAGGGTCAGTATCTGGTGGCATATGTGCTGCAATTGTTCTAATATTGCTTATCTTGAAGCCAGTACTTGTTTAGCTGCTAGAGAAAAAGAAAGAACAGTTAGAACAGTTTATTCTTTAAGTGTAGAGGTGCATGACTTAACCCTTGCCTGGCATAGCTTTCGGTCCTGTTTATAACTTGGTATCTTATTGCCACAAACAGTCTGTTCTGTCAGTCTTTGATCTTTATTTTAACATTAATGCTGGTGAGTTGTTGTGTCTAAATCCCAAAAGAGAGGGGGTATAATGAAGCATGTCCCACCTCCTCCCGTCCTGTCATGGCTGGAAACTCAGTTTTTAAGGTTTCTCTGGGGTCCCCTTGGCTAAGAGGGCGTCTATTCAGTCAGCTGGGGTAGGGCTTACGATTTTATTTTGGTTTATCCACAGTTACTTATGTGTGATGAAGATAAAATACTCTCCTGCCTGTGCTCCTCACTCCCTCCTGCCACGTGGCAAATGAGAGTTGGCCAAATTCTGGATTTCTTCTAGAGTGGAAGAAAAAAAGTGGTATAAAAACAGGAATGAGAAGGGATAGGAAAAATGCAAGGACCTAGTGAAAGCAGCTAACTCTATTAACAAATGAAGAACTCAGAAAAAGGGAATGTTGCCACCAGGGCTGGAAAGAGTTTGGGAAGATTAGCATATCAGAGCCTCTGGGTAATCAAAGTCTGTGGAGAATAGAATTGGGACTCCTTTAATATTCTTTGAGAAGCATAAATAAGCATGGAAATATATTTTTAGTTACCATGTGGAACTAGCCTGTACTTCCCACACCGAGACTAAGACATAGGAGCCCTGGGTTCTGTGTAGGTTACATGTTGCTGTTGCCTTCTTTTCTACTGCGCGCTTATTTCTCTAGTACCTGAGGTGGTGTCTAAAAATGACTTATGAAATGACTGTGTGAGTGGCACCTGTGTATGAGTATGTTGTATCTGGCCCCTTCTAAGAAAATCCCCCAGGTTTCAAAAATCAGCATTAATGAACATTTCCACATGATGTCACTTTGCTGAATGCTCAAGCACGAGTGGTCCTTGAGGCCAGGCTAGCAGATGAGAGGACTGCCTGCAGACTGAATAGAGACAAGGGGTAGGGGGAGAGAGGGTGCTGGGACAAAAGCTCAGAATGAAAGGACTGCAGTCCAAGTGATGAAATTGTGGCAGTGTTCAAGAGGATAGCCATTCATCTGACAGCTAATAGAAAAGCAAGGCAAAGGCTTAAGAGTAGAATGAACTATGAGATTGTTAGGTAGATAGGGAGGGATTCCAGGTCTCCTAGGGACAAAAGTGGGTGCAGTCGTCCCCATCTTGGTCCTGCCCCACCCTAATCTCCTGAGCAGCTGCCATACCTGGGGAGGAGGGAATACCCTATAAATCTGCCAATCATAACTTAACGTGCCAGCTACAAAAGAAGCAGAGGACTCTCTAGCCCAGGGGCCAACCAGCATAGGTACCATAGAGTCCGGAAACTGAGCTAGAACCTGCATGTGTAGGTTAGGCTCAGATTATGTGACTCCCAACTGGCCAAAATGGTTCCTTGGTGAACGTCTGAGCCCCTAGGGAGGTTCCAATCCGGGCACTGTAAAAGAAGACACAGACGATAACTAGTCCCTTTTTGCTTCCTTCCTTTGGCTATCCTTTAGCTGGGACAATGGGTCCAGTAGTCATGTGTGGTGTATGTGTTATGCTCTGTAAACCTATATCTTGCTCTTGCCCTATAATCCTATCTTTCTCTCTTCAGTAAACCTCATTTTCATGCTTGCCTAACTTTGGCGTGTCTGGTCATTCTTCAGCCATAGGCACACGAAGAACCGACATTTTCAGACTAAAACCTGAAAAGTTCAGTGGTCAAGAAGAGTCCCAAGGATGATGTCCAAGTGCAAGGAGCCAAAGGAGTGAGGTATGTTCAGAGATATGAGAAGGGGAATTTCTCTGTAACGGGTCCTGTGCTGGGGCTGGTGTACGTATTTAAAGACACTGGGTCAGGCTGTGCATCTTCCTACTTTGTGCTGCTCCTCTCCGCACTGAGCAGGGCAGTCCAGAGTGTTCAAGGCAGGTGTTAGAGTGGGCAAAACTGCAAGTGCCTTAGCATAAATCATGTTAGTATACTGATGCTATACTGATGGTCACTGCACTTGAAGTTAAATAAATAAATAAATAGATAACAATGATGATGCAGTACAAGGTATCTCTGAAGTAAGAAACAAACTCCCTGGTACACTTTTCCTGCCAATGGCCCTTTGTGAAACCAGTTCCTGGAGCCAATTTAAGTAGGATTCTTGAGGAAATCCAATGTTTTCAGTTGACTAACTCCATTTCCACAGTTGGTCTCTTCTGATATTCCTTTAGTTACTTTTCTTCTGGTAATAAATCTTTTAAATTGCTATTGACTTGATATGGAAAACAACATAAAACTATGAAAATTAGGGTCTCACTCTGTCACCCAGGCTGGACCACAGTGATGTAGTCATAGCTCACTGCAGCCTTAAACTCCTGGGCTCAAGCACTCCTGCCTCAGCTTCCCAAGTGGCTGGTACTACAGGCACACACCACTGTGTTGCCATTCTCAGCTAATTTTTCCTTATTTTTTGTACAGATGGAATCTCACTATGTTGCCAAGGTTGGTCTCAAACTCCTGGCCTCAAGCAATCCTGTCTTGGCCTCCCAAAGTGCTGGGATTATAGGCATGAGTCACCACAACCAGCCTATTATTCAGATTTTTAATGTTAGCATTAATATCTATTGAGTTTCTTCTCCAATACAGATAATTCTAATGTAAGATCAGTCTTTGTTGCCATTGTATGAAATTGAGCCCTATATTGTTGCATGCAATTATTTGTATAGTTAGTTTTTTATTAAAGATCTGGTTTGCACCAATTTAAATCAGGCACTGGTTTCTGCAAATATTTTCCTTACTTGAGCATTCCCCATCCCCCATTTTGAGAAAATTAACATAATTGCACTTTCTTTTTTGCAAAAAAAAAAAATTGCAAAAATTAACATAATTGCACACTTTCTTTTCCTTTCCTTTTCTTTTTTTAAACAGCAAGTCAGGCTGTTAACTCTTCAGGATTCAAGAACACAGGTCAGCTGCATAACAAGAGCCGTGGGGGACCAGTGATGAATCAGAATGTGCTTTATCCCAGCCATGGAATGCAAAGGGTTACACTCTGCATGGAACTACACGGCTTCAGTGGGGGAAGGGAAAGGGAATGATCGGATTTTCCTTGCTTGTCTGTGCTTGAGAGCGCTCATCCATTATCTTCCTACTGGGAAGAAGGTACTAGAAATTCCCCTTTCACTTAGTAAATAGAAGATAAGGGTGTTGGCTACGAGAATTAGAGAGAACTGGGTAATATCTCTAGAGCATTTTGGAATTCTTTCAGGGTAAGTGTTATAAGAACACGAATGATTTCTTTTATTGTTAAATTGTGCTCCTAGCATCGATAGCTCTCCAAGTGAAGGCTTTTCTATTACAACCTCTGGATACTGTAAATCACAAGATAACAAGAGAACTTTGCCATGTAATGAGGGAGGAGTCAAAAGCATGCAAAACCAGCTCTGAATTATTAATACCTTTGCCCCTTATTTTCCATTTTGAATTATGGTATACTGCCTGCTGGACAAACATGAAAAGAGATAAGGAAGGCAGAAAGGTAGGAGAAATCACTGAGGATGTGAGCCCCAAAGTTCATACTGGAAACCACCCGTGGTGTGGAGACAAAGAGATGTGCCTGACAAAATTGAAGTCCACTAATGGGAGAAGGAAAAATAAACCTTGGAGTTATAACTCAGGAGTTACAGGACAGGAAGGAAGTCAAAAAGTGGAAACTTATGAAGGTAGCTCTGACTTGGGCAGTGCACGGCAATATATGTAACCAAAGCGTTTGTACCCGGTAATATTCTGAAATAATTTAAAAAACAATATATGAAAAGTAAAAAAAAAAAAAAAAAAAAATGAAATGGGCTCTGGGTTGTATAAACTTAAAATACCACACTTTGCAGACCAATACTACAGAAAATAGCCTTCTCTCTCGTTTCACTTTCGAGTTTATTTCATCTGTAAAGAATTAGCTCTGGGAACCATGTTAGCTAATTTATACTATCAAATTGTTCTTAAATGAGCAACTAATTAGTTACATTTCAGGGGATGTAATGACTGGTATACCATTTTGTTTGCTACAACTACTCACTTCCGAAGATGGATCCTATTTAAACTTCTCCATGTCCTTCTAACCTAAGTGTGCGTCATAAACAGCTTGGACTCTCACCAATTTTCTTATCAATATCAGTTAAGGGCCCAGGTTCCTGGATTTTATTTCCTACCAGTCCCTTCCCCCCACCCACACCCTTTGTCTACATCAGCTTTTCTCAAAATGTGGCTGACAGACCCTCTCTTGATGTCCCAGGGACCCTTTCAAAGGGTTCATGAGGTCAAATACTATTTTCATGATAATTCTAAGACTAACTGCCTTTTTCACTGATGATGCCAAAGCAAGTTTTATGGTGGGTAAAACTGCTGGTGCCTTGGCATGTCTGTGTACAGTGTCCTGCAACTGTACTGATTGTCATTGTATGCTACACTGTCACACCCTTGCAGTTTTTTAAAAAAAAAGGTGCGGTAAAAAATATCAATTTTATTAAACCTTAATCCTTGAAGAAATAAAAGTACACATAAAACACTTGTGCTGTGTACTGAAATATGACGATTTGAGCACTGGGTGATTGTTGGAGCTGCTAGCTGAACTAGCTCATTTCTCATGGAACGCCTTTTTACCTGAAAATACAATTGCTAAGATGAACTATGGCTACTCAGACTTGTGTATTTGGCAAGCATTTTCTTGAAAATAATTGAAGTTAGCCTGTTACTTTAAGGAAAACAACTGACAATATTTTACAGTGAATTAATGAATAAATATTTTTAAATCTCAGTGTTAGTTTCTAATATCATAAATATTCATAGATAAAACTCAGATAAACAAAAGTCCTCAGTGATATTTTAAAAGTGTCAAAGGGTTCTGAGGCCAAAAGTTTGAGGACAGCTGCTCTCTAATGCTATCCAAAGTGTGTTCTTTAGAAGTTTGGCCCTTGGGATGCTCTAATTCTGCACTATCCAAATACATAGGATAATTTAAAGTAGCCACATGTGGTTATTTAAATTGACATTAAATACAGTTTTAAAACTTCATCATGCAGTTGTACTAGCTACCTTTTAAAACGCTCAATAGCCAAAGTTGGATAACAAATTCTGGAACATTTTATCATCGCAGAAAGGACGGTAGCCAGGGAGCTTTGCATACACCTTCCTCCTCCTGTTTATTCACCATGCTCCTTAGAAACCAAAGGTTCTGCAAAGTTCTGAAAGGAGGAGATACTGTTTCATTTTGTTTCAGCATTTTCAAACTTAACTTGAACATAGAACTTTATTTTTTGCATACATCTATTCCCATTCTACAAAACATATTTTGAAAAATGCTATTCTGCCTTTTTCCAATATTTTTTAACTATTCCACTGAATATGAAGTTTTGTTATAAACAATGTTATGCCTCTTGGAAGCAAATAGATATAAATAATACATTAAATTATAGAAACCCATCATCTAAATCTAAATTTTGTTCCTTTGCTTGTTCACAATGGGGATTTCCCTCTATTGGTGTGTTTTTCAGTTCAAATTATTATTATTTTTTTTTTTTGAGACAGAGTCTCACTTTTGTTGCCTGGGCTAGAGTGCCGTGGTGTTAGCCTAGCTCACAGCAACCTCAAACTCCTGGACTCAAGCGATCCTACTGCCTCAGCCTCCCAAGTAGCTGGGACTACAGGCATGGGCCACCATGCCCGGCTAATTTTTTCTATATGTATTTAGTTGGCCAATTAATTTCTTTCTATTATAGGTAGAGACGGGGTCTCGCTCTTGCTCAGGCTGGTTTCGAACTCCTGAACTTGAGCTATCCACCCACCTCAGCCTCCCAGAGTGCTAGGATTACAGGCGTGAGCCACTGCGCCCGGCCCCAGTTCAAATTAATTTTTTGATTATTTATAATTTTTTACCCCGTGTAATGTTTGCCATCAGGTTATATATTTGAGTTTCCTACACAGAGTCTCAGAGACTGTACTCCTGATTGGGAATGCCTGTGACTTCCGAGCATCCTCATCAGTCAATAAGATTTTGCAAGCTTTAGTTTTTTAATAAACTTTGCATTTTTGATTAGTTTTAGACTTACAAAAAAATTGCAAGAGTCACAGAGTTCTCATATACCCTACACCCAGTTTCCCCTATTGTTGGCATTACTATGACTTGTCTACAAGCTTTACTTTTAAAGTTTCTAATATAAAAACAATAGGTTTATCTTTTTCCAAGTTAAAATCATTATTTTGAATATGCTTTTTCAAACCACATGCACACTAACAACCCATCTGAATCATTATTCCAGGCTTTCCTTGAGTATTGTAAGCTGAAGCTCCAAATAGTTAGCTTGTAGTCTTGTCACTTAAGATCAACAAGCCCCATCACAGCTTTCCCAGGTATGAGAGCAGCTGGGCTGGTGACATTGGCGCTGGGGCAGTGAGCAGGACGTCCTGATTAGAAGTTAACAGGGCAACAAGAAAATGGAAGAATTGAAGCCCTTGCCTTCAGCCAGGGGCAGGGAGCCAAGGTAGTAAAAACGTGGAGTGAAACTCCAAAATGAAAAGTCAGCAATGGAGGACAGGTAAGACTGAGGCAGAAAGCAGAAAAACTAGAAGGAAAGGAAATGCAGAGAAATAGACGGCGTGGATTGCCAGCAGGTAAGTTCATGAGTTGGGAGGCAGCCGTTAAGGACACTAAACCAGTATGGATGAATTATGCATTCTCTGTAAGAAAATAGCTTATTAAAATAGGATGCATATTGATTAATTTGTATGCCGTTTTAAATTTTTTCTCTCATAACAGAAATTCATGAATAGTCATATTTATGTTTCTGAAAGCGTATGCAAAGGCAATCTGGAAGGACATACCCCAGGACTTATCTGATTTAGTTAAGTAAATGTATGAATGCAAGCATGAACTAACACATGGATTCAAATACATATGGATGTGTGAGTCAGTAAATAGTAAGGAAACAGGGGGAGTGTATTTTTCCATCTCTAGGATCTGAAAGGGAACATCTTCCAGCCTCCAGAGCAGTTAAATTTTACAGGAATTGTTTATTTGTAAGGTGTAGGTGCTTGTAAGATAGGTATTCATAACATGGAAAATGCCTGTACCTTTGAGGAACAATCTGAAAACCAAACAAGCATTTCTTTTTTCCTTCCTTAGGACTAAGTGGCACTTAGCAACAGTAAAGAGAAAATAAAACAAATTAAGAGTGTGAGGCAAGGCCTTTATCACCATGTCTTTCTGAAGCAGATACACATTCCGTTATTTAACTGGTCAATGCCTTGTTTCAAAGTATTAAGAGCATGTAGGGAACCAGTCACTCTTAGTTACCATCGGTGGGAGTGTAAATTGGTGCAAATATTTGGGAGATAATTTTGGTAATATTATCAAAATGCTAAATGTACATACTATCCGGACAAGCAACTCCATTTCTAGGGGTTTATCTCCCATCATGCTTGCATAATGCATAGATAGGAATGTACAAGGATATTAATTGTAGCACTATCTCTAATAATCAAAAATTGGATACTTTCCTGGGGAGCATGTTAAAAAAAAATGGAAGTAATCCAAATGACCGTCAGTAGAGAACTGGATAAATAAATAATGTTACATCAATATAGTGGGATATGATACAGGACTTTTAAAAAAGGATATTAGCCTTTTATTTATGGATATACAAAGATACATAATTTAAATTATTTAGTGATGAAAGCTAAATTGCAGAACAGTTTACATAGTATAAATCCATATTCTAGAAAGAAGACGTATATGCATAGGGGAAAGACAAAAAGGATATGTTACATATTTAATGGTGGCTACACCTAGAGAAAGGGGATTGGGGTAGGAGTGGAAGAGGCCTTTAAAAAGCTTATGTATTTACTTCTGTATTTTAAAAAATTGTTTACAACAAATATGCATGATCTTTTAAATAAATATTGTAAAAGTAAAAACAATAATTAATTGCTACTTTTTCAAGTCTTGAGCTGAGAATTTACCTATTCTTGGGTCTTAGAAATCTTTAATGATTGTAAATATTTCCTTTGAGGTCATGTAAATGATGGAAGGAATAAAACTGAGCAAAATACCAGAAATTTCAAAATTTGAGCTACATTCCAGTCATAAATATTTGGTGTCACATATTATGCACATCATAGCTCTATGGTGAATTCTTTTTTACAGCAGAGTAGAAACTTTCGAATAAGACCATTTTTAAAAGTCTGTAAGACTGCAGTGGATCCTCACTCAAGAGACAGGTCAGACTTGCTGTTGGTTGGATTTATTTTAGTCTATCCTTAGCTCTCCCAGAACAAACCCCTCAGTAAGAATTTCTGATTGACCTGGTGTCTGTTTTTGTTTTGTTTTGTTTGCCCTTGGAAGTTGTCACCTGTTCTCCCTGATAACATGATTTCTCAGTGTTCTAGGGCTGAATGCTGTTCCAGACCACATTTTCCACTTTGCTTGGTATCTTCTAGAGGTAACCCAGACTGAGCTCTTTTTAATTTCCCTAGGAATTAGTAGCACTACACCCACGTCTACATAACCTCAAGCTCCCTATTATTCATGTCTACCTTGATTAAGCCCGGAGGTCTGGTTGCTTCAGCCTTTGGGCAGGCTGAAGAATGGACAAGTTCACTGAACTGCGGCTATGACCTTTATTGCCATAGCCCTGGGCACAATCTTTAAGCAGTTGCATTTTATGTGCCAGATTGCTGGCCAAGCCTTTAAAGTACACTACATAATGTCACGGGCCATTTCAGCTGGGGTCCAGACACTCCTGGTATAAACACAACCACCAGCACCCAGTAAGTGTTTGCTGTCATTGACATGCCTGGGTGCTTTAGTTTGGTGACTAGAATTGGGGCAGGGAAAAGGGGTATGAGAATGACAGAGATGGTAAAATGACACCAAGCCCTTTGGGTGGGTTTTGAGCCCTTAGGGCTACAGAAAATTGTTTCATGAAGCAGCCTTGCTTTGGGGCCCAGATACCAAAAAAGTGGCAAAGAGTTGAGAAGGGCCATTTTCTCTCTTTCCAGGCGGAATCCAGCCTTGTTCTGGCACATACGATTAGAGGTTTGGGGGACATTGGGAGACAGTATTCTTAGCACATTCTTGGTCACGTGGACTTCCTTAGCAAAGGTAGTGATAAAACTTTCTTCCAGCCAGTTGTCAGGAATGCATATTGACAAATGACAACTGGTGCAGACAAGGAAAAATACTATGGATGCCCCAAGAGGGCCAGGGCAGAGACGTCTGTAGGACTCTGCTATATCCCTTCATACGGTAGATGTTCGGTGCATACTAACTGAGTGGGTGAATGGTTCCATGCAGTGATGAAAGCCTGAGAGAGGGTTTGTGAATATGCGGAAAGCATATGTTCAGGGACTCCCAGAAATAACCAGGATCATTTTGGAGAAAAATGATTGCCGTTTAAAGACAATGAAATTTGAGTCTATTGTACTTTATACATAGCTATAATGTGTGACCACATTTGTTTCTACAGGTAAGGACAGATGACAGTTGGGTGAGAAATATTTTCTAAACCACGGCTGGTAAAATAGTTTTCATTAAATAGGCGATCTCCTGGGGGGTTTTGCAAGAATGACATCATTTATAAAAGTGAACTGTATCCATTGTGGTCTTGACTAGATTTTTCTACAGGCAATAGGATCGGTAACTCCAGACTGAAATTATTTTTAAATGTAGTAAATATGCTTAAGGAACAAAGGTTCTGTAGATACGATATAACTTCCCAAACGTTTTTGTTCTCTCTCTGGATTAGTTGAAACTGCTTATGACTATGAGTGCTTAGATATGGACTTTGAATAGTCATCAGAGCCTGTTCAACTATAACTAAAAAGCTCCCTGCTAGTTCTCAGACCTGATTTATCATGGAACTTCATGTTTGCATTTTAAAATTCATTTCTACACTGAGGTCTTGGCTACGGAGGAGAAGGAAGGGAAATAAGGTAGATTTTATTTGGCTTTTAAGGTCAGGCAGTCAATTTGGCAGCAGGGCTTTATATAACCTTTAACTTCTCCTAATTAGAAATTTTCAGAGTACCTGGCTCTCCCCAGGATGCCAATTTGCTGGAGAATCTTCTTGCGGCCTCCAGATGAGAAGTCAATTTGAAGTCTTAACCAACAAAAACAACAAAAGCTAAGCGCCATGAAACAACTTATTTTCCATTGTTTAACTCATTGTGAGGTTGGGATTAAGCTGACTTAATTTTAAACTCATTCACCGCCATTGTCCTAGAAATAAGTCAAACTTTCATAAAGCAGTCATAGAGGAGATGATTTTCCTCTCACTAGTGTCAGAAGATAATTCTTTTTAACATCATTTCCACATAACAGTTTAAAAAATAGTTTCACTTTGCTATTCTCTTACAGTCTGATAATGACAATTATATTAAGTTAAAATTAACATTCCATTGAATATTGGCTGTGATAAATTAATCAAGAAAATGGAAAGAAAGAAAATTTCGACTTGTTTTGAAAAACTTAAAAGCTCAATTCATTTCAATGTAGAATTTCAGGGTAATATGCTGGAGCAAGAATGTGCCCATGATTCTATAATTTTATGTGCCTGTCTTCCTCTTATGTAACTTCATTCCCTTCCATAGTTTCAGTTACTACTTGTAGCCCGTCTGAAACTGAGTTCACTAGCTCTCCTTCCAAATCTACTCTTCTTTCTTTACTTCCACCGTTGGTAACTGGCACCATCATCCATTCAGTCTCCTAAGTGAGATATCTGGGAATTATGCTATAGTAATCTTTTCTAAAAACAAGATTTAATGAGATATAACTTATATACTATACAGTTCACATACCACATGATTCACCTTTGTTTTAAAGTGTACAATTCAGTGGTTTTGGTATATTCACAGAATTGTGCAGCCATCATCACAATCTTTTAGAACATTTTCATCTCCCAAAAAGAAGTAGTCGTGGTCACTTCCATTCTCTTCTTCCCCACCTCAGACCTAAGCAACCACTAGTCTACTTTCTCTACAGGTTTGCCTACTCCGAACATGTTATGTGAATAGAATCACACAATATGTGATCTTTTATCACCAGTTTCTTTCACTTAGCATATGTTAACGTTTATCCATGTTGTAGCACATGCATCGATGCCTCATTCTTTTTTTTTTTTTTGAGACAGGATCTTGCTCTGTTGTCCAGGCTGGAGTGCAGTGGTGCGATTATAGCTCACTGTAGCCTCGAGCTCCTGGGCTCAAGTGATCCTCCCGCCTCAGCCTCCCAGATGCTTCATTCTTTTTTATTGCTGAACAGTGTTCCATTGTATGCATATACCGTCTTTTGTTTATCCACTTATCAGTTGATGGACATTTGAATTGTTTCCTCTTTGTGCATATGCTAGAGTCATCTTTGTCCTTTATCTTCCTCTATTCTTCAACCTATAATTGGTAACCATACCTATTGCTTCTGTCATTGTGGCCTCTTTCTCATGTGTCCCTCCTCTTCATCACTACTACTAGAGCTTAGTTTCAGAATATCTTCATTTCTCACCTGTATTATTGCAAATAGCTTTGTATATTTCTCCCCTCTTCCAATCTTGCCTCCTTCCCTAATCCATCCTCAGCAGTTATAATACACTTTGTATTGCTTAAAACAACAAAATGGATCTCTTATGAGGGATGGGGTAGGGTGGAGGTAGGAAGAAGGGCTTATAAAATATTTTTATTTCTGGGCCCCCCATTCCATAGAACTGGGGAAGAACTGAAGAATCTACATTTTTAAAAACATAGATTCAGGCCCAGCACAGTGGCTTACGCCTGTAATGCTAACACTCCGGGAAGCCGAGGCAGGAGGATTGCTTGAGCTCAGGAGTTGAAGACCAGCCTGAGCAAGAGCAAGACCCTGTCTCTACTGAAAATAGAAAAAATTACCCGGGCGTGGTGTTGTGCACCTGTAGCTACTCAGGAAGCTGAGGCAGGAGGATTGCTTGAGCCCAGGAGTTTGAGGCCACTGTACTCTAGCCAGGGCAACAGAGTGAAACTCTGTCTCAAAAAGAAAAAAAAGATTCATAGGGGAATTCTATCAAACCATAAAAGATGAGACAATTGTAATGTTATTTAATCCAATTGAGGGCATTGGAAAAGTAAGAAAACTTCCAAAATCTTTTAAGAAATGAGTATAGGCCGGGTGCAGTGGCTCAAGCCTGTAATCCTAGCACTCTGGGAGGCCAAGGCTGGAGGATCTCTCAAGGTCAGGAGGTCGAAATCAGCCTGAGCAAGAACGAGACCTCATCTCTACTAAAAATAGAAAGAAATTAATTGGCCAACTAAAAATATGTGGAAAAAATTAGCCGGGCATGGTGGTGTATGCCTGTAGTCCCAGCTACTCGGGAGGCTGAGGCAGAAGGATTGCTTGAGCTCAGGAGTTTGAGGTTGCTGTGAGCTAGGCTGATGCCATGGCACTCTAGCC
>CAUYMX010073104.1:0-22502 GCA_963573855.1 Lepilemur septentrionalis
TATATATTTTTAGTTGGCCAATTAATTTCTATTTTTAGTAGAGACGGGGTCTCGCTCTTGCTCAGGCTGGTTTTGAACTCCTGACCTTGAGCGATCCTCCCACCTCGGCCTCCCAGAGTGCTAGAATTACAGGCGTGAGCCACCACGCCCAGTCTATGAACAATTTTTGAAAACATCTTAATGATTCCTGAAATGGTGAAGTATGTATATACACTCTCTTGAGTTCTCAGAAGATAGAGGAGAGTTAGCTGACAAGGAGCTGTTATCTATTTGGGCATCAAAACAGAATAAGGTAATCACTAAGAAAAGGCCAATTTTGATTTGTGAGCAATTTTTGCGCAAAAAGACAACTCTATTACATTCCAGGGGCTCACACAGCTGCACACTCTTCTTGTCACCTTTCCCAAGATAAAGGCAAATCCCTCCCCAAAAGTGTCCCCTTCCCCAGTGAACAAAACTCCAGGGCAACTCCCAGATTTGGCATCAATTTAGAACTACAGTTGTCTACAGAACAAAATTATTACTTGGTGTTTAGTATGCTTTTCTCCCCCAGAAGGCAGAGAAATACAGAATTAATGCCTTTTAAAAATGTAATGTTTGTGGTGGCTCACGCCTATAATCCTAGCACTCTGGGAGGCCGAGGTGGGAGGATCGCTCCAGGTCAGGAGTTCGAGCCCAGCCTGAGCAAGAACGAGACCCCGTCTCTACTAAAAAAAAAAAATAGGAAGAAATTAGCTGGACAACTAAAAATATATAGAAAAAATTAGCCAGGCACAGTGGTGCATGCCTGTTGTCCCAGCTACTTGCGAGGCTGAGGCAGAAGGATTGCTTGAGCCCGGGAGGAGTTTGAGGTTGCTGTGAGCTACGCTGATGCCACAGCACTCTAGCCTGGACAACACAGTGAGACTCTGTCTCAAAAAAAAAAAAAGTAATGTTTGAATACATAAATGGTTGCAATTTTGGCTACCTGGAAAATTTCAGTATCTAGCATACTACTTTATCAGATAGGTAAGGTACTGCTGCACATGTCTCTAAACCTCTTTACTCTAAAATTTAAGGAAAGGCTGGTTCAGCTGAAGGCAAAACACTGGAGAAATAGCATAGCAACTCTGGGCCACCCTGGGAGTCAGGGACAACTGTGGAAGCCCTGACACTGAGATGACGTAATTTAAAAGATGTTTAAAAGTTAAGTTCTATTCAAATGCTTAAACATACAAAACAGCGAAGGACACAGATGAACGTGAGCGAATCTAAAATGGAGCAGAGGAGGAGATCAGAACCACAAGTGGGCAAGTTTGCACCTACAACGACTGGGCTGAATTTTATGGCTCTAGATGAAAGCTCCTATCCTTCAAGACTAATTTTTAAAGGCCTGAACGGAGTTCTGATAATGAGAAAACTGCTCCTCTACAGTTTCTCCACAACAGAAGCCAGCTTGTCATCTGCTCACTCATTACCTCTCAAAAAATAGACGGGTGAGCTCACCAAAGTTTCGTTCAGTTGTGAAAATTCCAAGGAATGTTTGTAGCTGCTACCCTACAGCTGTATTTTCTCTTCCAATCCCCATATTCCCTTGAGTTATGACTTTGCAGCCACACAAAACACTTTGGTTTAACAGAAGGACACTGATCAAGAGATGACATTATGAGGAGGAAGAGACAGGTTTCAGCGAAGGTTTTTTTTTTTTTTTGCAATGAGACTCTGAAAATAATGTTAGAACCCAAATCAGCAAGAATATTAAGAGATGAGGTATGCTTTGCATGACAAAATTAAAAACATTCCAATCAATGGAATTGTGACAATTCACTAACCTGTTATGATTTTTTCTGTATGTGTGTGTTATACTTCAACCAAAAGTTAGAACCATCTCAGTTAAGAAATAAAGCAATAAAACGGTCCACTTCACAAATAAGAAAAACACACCAAGGCTTAACACACACACCTCAAGTACAAACTTCACACCCCTCAAAATATACAGGGAAGCAGAAAATATCACAGCAAGACTTCAGAAACCCCCATGATGATAACTTACCAGTGCTATTCTACGAAAGCAACAGATTCCCAGAAATAAAACTTGCTTCACTGTGGACAAATCCAAGTACTTGACATGTCCAACCTTTTCTACGTTCTGTGATTCTAATGCCATTATTCACTGTTGCCCGCCTCCCTTGCCCGCAACCTGAGACCATTCTCACAGCAGTGCAAGGTTTCCATTTATACCAATACTATTCAAAGCTTTCTGAATACATAGTTTCCTAAAAAAGAAAAAAAGCCAGTGGTAAGCAATAGTAGGTCTCAGAGCCCATACTGTGCACCTGACCTGGTGGCAAGAGCACAGGATTCACTCAAGAGACTGAACGCATGGGCTCAGATTCCAATTTTACCAACAGTGAACAATGACCGTGGACAAACTATCTCTCTCTAAATTTTGGTTTCCTGAAGTATAAAGCGGTAATAACACCACCTCCCAGGTTTACTGAGGGAATTCAATGAGAAAATGCAATAGGCAGTATAGCAAACAGTTACTGTTACACTCTTACTGTCTTAGTGGACAAATTTACTTCACAATAGTTACTTTGTCTCACATTCCCAGTACTACATCTAATGAAATGTGGCAATCTTGGGGGACTGTTTTACCATCCCTACATTTTTTTTTTAACACAAGGTCTCACTCTGTTGCCCAGGCTGGAGGCGAGTGGCATGATCATAGCTCACTGCAGCCTAGAACTCTTGGGCTCAAGCAATCTTCCTGCCTCGATCTCCTGAGTAGCTAGGACTGCACGTGCATGCTGCCACACCCAAATAATTAAAAACAATTTTTTAGAGATGTGGTCTTGCTATGTTGCCCAGGCTGGTCTCAAACTCCTGGCCTCAAATGATCCTCCCACCTTGGCCTTCCAAAGTGCTGGAATTACAGATGTGAGCCATTGCGCCCTACTAAATTAAATCTCTTTGATGCAACACTGTTCAATGGCATCAAGAGTGTACATATTAACAAAGGAAGAGGATTCTTATTTATTCTGAAAACATATATGTACAATACTTCTGTGCTTATTTCAAAAAACAATTTTCAGTTGTTTTTGGTGTTTTTTGTTTTGTTTTGTTTTTTGAGACAGAGTCTCACTCTGTTGCTCAGGCTGGAGTGCCATGGTGTCAGCCTAGCTCAGAGCAACTTCAAACCTCTGGGCTCAAGCGATCCTCCTGCCTCAGCCTCCCGGGTAGCTGGGGCCACAGGCATGCACCACCATGCCCAGCTAATTTTTTCTACATATTTTTAGCTGGCCAATTAATTTCTTTCTCTTTTTAGTAGAGACGGGGTCTGGCTCTTGCTCAGGCTGGTTTCAAACTCCTGACCTTGAGCCATCCTCCCGCGTTGGTCTCCCAGAGAGCTAAGATTACAGGCATGAGCCACTGCACCCGGCACAAAAAACAATTTTAAATGCAAAGTTCAAGAGCTGCAATCACTAATTCCTTTCCCTGTCCTCCTGTAAAAATTTTTTTGCACAGGGGCCATGCTAACCTTTCCTGTACTGTTCCAATTTTAGTATATGTGCTGCTGAAGCAAGCACCGTTCCCTGTCCCTTCTGTAACAATGGGAGAGAGAACTTCACTTGATTTTTTACACAAATTATTTAAAAAGGCATCTTTTAGAAAAATAATAGTATTTTGTTTACAGATTGTTGCCTTTTTCTTTCTACGCTAGTCAAGTGCAGTATTGGGAGTGGACAAGGAACAAAGAAATCTGTAAATGGTTGTGATCAATTACTTGTAAACACCACTGCACTTGGACCAGCCAATTGTTGCATTTTGAAACATGGAGATATTTCCTGGCCTAAACATATTCAGTCATCTGTAAATGACTAAAAAATAGGCATCATGGTTTTTTTTAAAAAGGAAGAAGCTGTACAGTTACGGTCTCATCAAACCTTTCAACATACGCTCCAATTCTAACAGCTTGTAGGGGGGTTCAACATTTCTTCAGGGAAAAATTATTCAAAGTTTTATTGATCTGTGAAGCAATTTGTACAAGAGCATTTCTGCGTGAAAGATAGGAACAATTACATTTTTCAGCTTTTAACACATAAAAAACCAAAAACACCATTTGTAGCTGACCCCTGCATTAGAGAAATTCAACATAGGACTGTGAGGTTTCCTTAGTTCATCAAAGGCCCAGGTAAAACCAGTCCAACCCCTGAATGTCAATCCATCAGCCAATCAGTCAATCCCAAAGGAACAATACTGAAATACTGCCATGACTTGAAGACAGATTTCGAGAATCCTAGTGACACCTACCATACAATTTCAAGTTCTCAGAAAAGAATACAAGCGTGCACTCATTTTTTAAAGACTTTAACTCCTAAGAACAAATTACATAGGGCCCTGGCTAGGGTAACAGTACTGAGAGAGCCATTGAAAACTCAGTTCTCTTCAGTTGCCTGTTCACATATTTTATTAAAACTATCAGAATGTTCTTCAGCTTCCCCTAGTATGGGTTATTGACTCAGTCTCAAGCTACACTGATTCATTACTAACACTTTAAATAAGTGCTTTACAATCACCACTTCCATCTGTTACCGTTTTTGTTCAACATGAAAAACATCTTGGCTACGCTGCTTGCTACGCTGTGTGCCAAATCATGAAAAACACCCACAATGCAGACAAGCTATTACGAACTTTAATGATAAGATAACTTAAAGGTAGTTCAGTAATTAAAGTCCCTGGTCCCACAGAAACCTTCAATTGCTTACCCAAATACACAGACAGCAATAGTTCTCAAGTTCACCTTGCAGGCCAGTGGCCATTCTGAATGACAACTACAGTGAGGGCACAGCTCAGTAAAAACACACGAAGCACCTTTACCCAGCCAGGTATGTACTTGGCCCTTAACAAACAGAAAGTTGAGAAGAAATAAAGTGCATTTTATGAAGTTTTAAAACACTCCTAATTTTGGTAGTTTTATAAAATTGTGTGTAAAAATTAAACTATGCTGTTTTATTAAACAATTAAAAGAAACTTATTCCTTTAAATAGTATTCATGTGATGACACCAAATCAAGAGGGTCTTTTACCTTCTGCCATCACCTCTTTCCACAAGAGCATAATATCTGTGCCACGAAATGCTATTTTAAGTTCTCTTTGAAACTGATATTTCCAGAAGCCTCATTTCTTTAGGGATCCAAGAGTCCTAAATCTTTGATTTTCTATGTCATTTTCTTTTTAAAAAGGAATCTATTTAACAAACTCTAAGAATACAAAGGGCATTTGGTGGTCAAGTCTACTTTCTGACCATTAGTGGACATAATGGTGAGAGGTTCTACCTTAGCATCTTTTAAAAATTTTAAAAGGAAAAGAAAAAGACAGAGGGAAGACAAAGCCCCCAAACACCCCAATTTTCCACAGTAAAAATCATTCACTTTTTTTTGTGATAGGGTCTCACTCTATTACCTGGGCTAGAGTGCAGTGGCGTCATCATAGCTCATTGCAACCTCAAACTCCTGGGCTTAAGCGATCCTCCTGTCTCAACCTCCCGAGTAGCTGGGACTACAGGTGTGCACTACCATGCCCAGCTAATTTTGCTATTTTTTTGTAGAGATAGGGTCTCGTTCTTGCTCAGGCTGGTCTGGACCTCCTGGCCTCAAGAGATCCTACCACCTTGGCCTCCCAGAGTGCTAGGATTACAGCCTGGCCCATTCATCACTTTTATACTACCATCTGAACATGACCCAGCTGTAGCCCAGGAATAGTGCTTTCCTTCTCAACTGTCACCTTTCTAAGCAGCTGCTCTCAGTGGAGATCAGTGTGAAAGGGGAACACAGGCAAGTCAGAAGACCAAGGCCCACCAAATGTCAGGTATCATGGTTTACGGCTGAATTAGTTTGACCTCAATCTATTTAGTGCCCCAAATCAGTTCAAACACCACTGTTTTTCTGTTATAAAGCTGTACTTAGTCTTCTATAAATCCAAATTACCCTTCTTCTGGCATTCCTGTTTTCACAATTTGGCCATTACCTACTCTCTGCCCTTGTCACCCACTCCTACCCCAAATGAAGCCTGCAGCTCAGTCACGCCAGCCAACTCGCTGACCTCTAAACACTGCACTTCTCTCATTTTCTAGCTAGACTGTCCTAGCTATTAAGATGTTTCACGATGCAGTTCGGAGCTTACAATCACCATGGCCACCTTTCTCTCTGCTTTACTTCTATAGAGGACAACTCATCTATCACTACTGTGTACTTTGTACTGTGGGCTGCTATGCCTTGGCCCCCTCCCAAATTAACCTGCAAGCGCTCTGAGGCTGGTTCCCTACTCGTTTTTCATCTGTATTCCCTACAGCTCTTAGAATGACGTCTGTTGTATGTTGAGGAACTGACTTGCATATGGGAGCTTTGTTGTAAGTAATGCATTCAATATCCCAGAGCAAGCTAGGTCTATGGACAATCGAAAGAGCACCACACATTATCCCTTCCTTGGTGGTAAATAAAAACCTCTTAAGTAGACTGATTTTCATGAGTCAGGTGCCCCAAGGAAGGAGAGACAAAATAAAAGAAGTAATACTGATAGAATTAGGCAATTAGTCTTCTTATAATTTAAGCACCTTGCCAGAAGACTGCCTCAAGGAATACCTCAGAAGGGGCTAGACCAAACCTTTTCCACAAGACTACCTGCACACTCTCCTTTCTCCAAGATTAAAAGGTGTAAGGGTGGAGACATGGGGGTGGGTGGGTAGACCAGGAAAATTTCAGTATGACAGGGAGAAAGGGATAAAAGGTGATGCCTCTGCTGGAGTAGGGAGAGAGGAGGTGTGGCTCTGTTCCTCCACAGTGTCCTGCTAATCTCCCTCCCGGACGGGGCAACTCCTGAAAACGTGAAGGTGTCTGATTCTGACTCCATCTGAATGTTTGACTTGGGACTGACTTGCAGGGTGGTAATTTTATAGCTTCCAGAAAAGGTTTTATAAAAGATAGTCTGGCACGGTGGCTCACGCCTGTAATCCTAGCATTCTGGGAGGCCAAAGCAGGAAGATCGCTCAAGGTCAGGGGTTCGAAACCAGCCTGAGCAAGAGCGAGACCCTGTCTCTACTAAAAACAGAAAGAAATTAATTGGCCAACTAAAAATATATAGAAAAAAAATTAGCCAGGCATGGTGGTGCATGCCTGTAGTTCTAGTTACTCAGGAGGCTGAGGCAGGAGGATTGCTTGAGCCCAAGAGTTTGAGGTTGCTGTGAGCTAGGCTGATGCCACAGCACTCTAGCCCGGGCAACAGAGTGAGACTCTGTCTCAAAAAAAAAAAAAAAAAGAAAATAAATTAATATTCAGTGATGTGTATGGTACTGGTAAGAGTATAAAAAGGTATACAGATGAAAAGCAATTTGGACATTTGTATTAAAGGTCAGAATTTTTATACCTACTAACCCCGCAATGCCATTCTTAGGACCCTATCCTAATGAAATAATCAAAGATGTATATCAAGACTGAGGGAGCTGCCAGACATGGTGGTGCACACCTGCAGTCCCAGCTACTTGGGAGGCTGAGGTGGAAGGATCACTTGAGCCAAGAGTTCAAAGCTGCAGTGTCCAACATAGCTAGACTTTGTCTCTGGGAGGGGGGGAAATAATGAACAAACATAACTGCCTATTTTGAGTCAGGGACTGTGGTAGGTGCAGGGGATACAACAATAAAGAAATGAACCTTATATTCAAAGAGCTAATAGTGGGGGAGGCAAGATTATTATAACTTCAGTTGTGGTAAGTTCTATGATGAAAGATTTCAGGGTGCTCTGTATGAGAGCACACACATGGGGAGATCTCATCTAATCACATGCAGAGATTAGAGTCAAGAAAAGCTCACCTGGGTGGTAACATGTAAATGGAAACCCTGAGTGTAAGCAGGATTTAGCTAGGCTTGGGGGTGGGCATGGAGAACATAAATGAGAGCAAGAAGTATTCCAGGCAGAAGGGAAGGCTGAGAGTAGAGGTTCTTAGGTGGAAAGGGTACGGCACAGCCTAGGGGAGGCCAGAGACAGAAAACTGGGCTGGACCATGCAGGGATTAGAAGAGAAGGGTAGAGTAAGGATTTGGGGAATTTGCTCATTAGGATGACGGTTCCGGCTTGCGTGTGGCACACAACTCTGAGCGGACAAGGAAGCAGCAAGAAGACCAGGTGGCGAAGGGGTTACTGCAATAAGCTAGTGGGGAGCAGAGGGGAATTTAGACTAGAGCAGGAAAATTCTGACTGTTTTGAAGACAGTCTAAAATGAACACTGAAAAGCCCACATACATTATTTTAAGAATGCAAAGTTCATCCCTTCCTCCCATAAGATCCCCCTCTGTCCTTTTGCAGGAATTGGGACACAATATCATACAGGATCAGATATCGAATTCCATACTATAACATAGGCTTCTCAAGATGACATAGTTGAAAAGTTAGAGAAAGTTTATTCTCCACCATAAACAAACAAAAAGTTTGAAACAAAAGTTCAGGGTGTAACAACAACCTTTTCCTAAGCGTCTCTAACGGAACTGGAGACAAACTGTTAACTGTTGTTAACAGACAGGCTAAACTAACTACCCTCTTTTTGCTGCTGGAGTGGAGGCCTGTCTAGTAATCACCGGGCGCCCTGGCCTCCTTCAGGCAGCTGCGGGCTCTGGAGGAGCAGGTTGAGGTTGTGAGGGCTGGGGGCAGGGCAGCCAGCACAGCCCCTGCTCTCGGCATGCGCATCAGAAGGAGACAAGCCCAGCCTTGCTCCGCCCATAGTTTTCTCTCTTTAAGCACCTACACGCTGCTCCATGTGGAAAATCAGCACTTTCGTCCCACAGAACTGTCACAACCTGCAGAGAAGAGAGGGACTAAGAGCGCTAAATGATAGGATGTTTCAGCACAAACAAAGGGTTTGTCAGACCCGCAATTCCACACAAGAACAAGTTCCTGAGTTCATGTAGCATTTAAAGGAGAAACTTGTATACCATCCTATGATTCTGGGCCAGCCACAGTACTAACAGAACATTCATGCTGCTTAGAAACGGAAGGGTGATTAGGCATAAAGCATTCTTTCTTTTGCCCACAATAACAAGTAGTTTCCCAAATCGGAAAAGCGATCAAACGTTATCATATGATGAACTGTTTGCAGCTACACAATGGTATCATTAGGCCTTTTTGAGTCCCCCCTCTATTCAGTAAAACGGCTTTAATGTCGTGAATGTCTATGTATAATGGTTAAGGCTATCTGAACTGACTAGAACCAAAACTCTGTTTTCTCCAGTTGAATTTTGATCATCAAGCTAACAATCTACAGCTCTAGGAGAAAAAGTTAAGCTAGTTAAAAATTATACAGTCATCCCTTGGTATATATGGTGAACTGGTCTCTAGGACCCCCGAGTATACCCAAATCTGTGCATACTCAAGTTCTGCAGGGCCATCTGCAAACTTGTATATGTGAGAAGTCGGCCCGCCCTACACGTGGGTTTCACAGCCTGCAAATACAGTATTTTTGATCTGTGTTTGGTCGGAAAAAAATCCACACATACTAGTGGAACCATGCAGTTCCAACTTGTATTGCACATTCTGAAATTTCAACTGTCCTTCCTTTATTGGATGGCCTTCTGCATTTCCCAGGTTTTTTTTGGAGACAGGGTCTCAATCTGTTGCCTGGGCTAGAGTGCAGTTGCATCACCACAGCTCGCTGCAACCTCAAATTCCTGGGCTCAAGCAACACTCCCACCTAAGCCTCCTGAGTAGTTAAGACTACAAGGATGCACCACCACGTCCAGCTAATGTTGCAGAGTTGGGGTCTCACTATTGCCCAGGCTGGTGTCCAACTCCTGGTTTCAAGTGAACCTCCCACCCTGGTCTCCCAAAGTGCTAGGATTATGGGTGTGAGCCACCATACTCAGCCTTTTCTGGCTTTATTATGCTTTTAAGTTATTACAAGTTTCCAACGATGGTATAAAAATGTCTACAATACTCTTTACCTTCAGATTTCCCTCTTCAACTGGACTATCAGTCTGGGATTTTCTTCTAATACTCTCCTCAGCTGGACGTACTGATTCCTAGATTTCAGGTCTTTCTCATTCTTGGTTTTTACACTAGTGCACCATTAAGAACTTTCCAAGAAAGGTGATTGAGAGGAAAACACTTTGAGTCCCTGTGTGTCTGGAAATGTCTTGATTCTGTTTATACTTGAATGCTAGTTTGGCTGGGCATAGAATTCAATAGAATTCTAGGATGAACAGCAATCTTCCCTCAGAACCTGGAAGACACTATTTTCTGGTATTCAGAGCTGTACAAGTAATGTTTATTGGCAGTCTGCTTATCACTTCATTATCATTGTAGGGAACTGTTTACTTTTTTTCTAAATGCTTTTAGAACTTTCTCTTTCTTCTTTTCATTTTAAAATTTCACAATAATGTATCTGAGTGTGGATCTGCTTTTATTTACCATGCTGGGTTCTTGGTGGGTCTTTCCTATCTGAAAATTCACATCCATCAGCTATGGGAAGTTAATCGTTTTCCTTTATTTATTTTTTTGAGACAGTGTCTCACTCTGTTGCCTGGGCTAGAGTGCTGTGGTGTCAGCCTAGCTCACAGCAACCTCAAACTCCTGGGCTCAAGCAATCCTTCTGCCTCAGCCTCTGGAGTAGCTGGGACTACAGGCATGCACCACCATGCCCGACTAATTTTTTTCTATATATTTTTAGCTGTCTGATTAATTTCTTTCTATTTTTAGTAGAGACAGGGTCTCACTCTTGGTTAGGCTGGTTTCAAACTCCTGACCTTGAGCGATCCTCCTGCCTTGGCCTCCCAGAGTGCTAGGATAACAGGCGTGAGCCACCGCGCCCGGCCTTTTTCATTTTTTTTTTTTTTTTAATTAAAGAAAATTTGTTTAGAGACAGGGTCTTCCTCTTTTGCCCAGGCTGGATTTGAACTCCTGGGCTCAAGTGATCCTCCAACCTCAGCCTCCCAAGCAGCTGGGACTACAGGAATGCGCAACCATGCCCAGCATGGAGTAACAGTCAGTTACCTGACCTTTTAGAAGACCTCAGTGGGCTCTTGCTGTAGTTTCCTAGTCCCTTCGCTCTCTCACTTTCCTAGACAACTAACGCATATCACCTCCTTAGGTCTCAACAGCTCTCCCACTCTTCCCAGTAGATGATCTTATTTACAATTTCACTAAAAAAAACAGAAGCAACCAGTTTCTTAAAAAAGTTCCCACTACATCTACATAACTGCTTGGACCTATACCATTACTTCTGTCCATGCTGCTAGGAAAACAAAATTCTATGTCAGTGCTAGACTTCGTCTTGTGTTGTCTGGTCAAGGACATTAACCCAGTTATTTTCCTTTCTATCTTCCACATCGTCGATTTGTTTCTGTCTCCACTGGATCTCTCGTATCAGTAAATAAAAATGCTGTCATTCCTTTCATCTTTGAGAGTGGAGTAAAAGCAGACTTCTTTGGACTCTATTGCCTCATGTCTCTCCATCCCTTTCCATCAAAAGTCCTCGCAACAGTTGTTTATACTCTCTGTCTCACATTCTCTCCCCCACCCCCAAATCTTATTATAAAAGCTTTCAAATAGAGCAAAGTGAAAAGAATTTTAAAATGGGCCGAGCGTGGTGGGCTCAAGCCTGTAATCCTAGCACTCTGGGAGGCAGAGGCAGGAGGATACCTTGAATTCAGGAGTTCAAGACCAGCCTGAGCAAGAGCAAGACCTCATCTCTACTGAAAATAGAAGAAATTAGCCGGACAACTAAAAATAGAAAAAATTAGCCAGGTATCGGTGGTCCAGGCCTGTAGTCCCAGCTACTCGGGAGGCTGAGGCAGGAGGATCACTTGAGCCCAGGAGTTTGAAGTTGCTGTGAGCTAGGCTGACACCACTGCACTCTACTCAGGGCAACAGAGTGAGACTCTTTCTCCAAAAAAAAAAAAAAAAAAAAAAAAAAAATTTTACAATGAATACAGTTATCTACCACACCTAATTGTACCACCAGCAATATCTGCTTTATCACATGTCTATCCATCTGTACATCCCTCTATCTTTCTATCATTCTATCTTAATTTTTGAGGCATTTCAAAGTTGCAGGCATGAATACACTTTCCCCTACTTAGTGTACTTACTATTAACTATAGTTAAATATTAGTTTGGTCTAAAATTTACATAGTCATCTCTACTGAGATATGGAACCTCCCCATAATCCCAACAAGTTTCCTCATGCTACCTTCTGTATGCCCACTCACCCTTTCTGAAACTGCTCCAAGCATGCATTTGCTCTGACCACTCTGCTTAAAGTACTCAAGGGTATGAATGAGCTCCCACTGCTAAATCCAAAGGTCAATTCCCTGCCCTCATCTGACTTGGTGTATGGACAGCACATAACAGAAGTGATCACATCCTTCACCTTGAAACACTTTCTTGGCTTCCAAGACATATCATTTCCAGGTTTTCTTGCCACCTAACTGGCCACTCCAGTTTGGTCTCCTTGGCTAGTTTCTTCTAGTATCTAACTTTTAAAGGTTAATGTGCCCCAAGGGGTTGAGCGTGGTATCATGCAGCTGTACTCCTAGCTACTCAGGAGGCTAAGGCAGCAGGGTCACTTGAGCCCAGGAGTTTGAGCTTGCAGTGAGCTATGATGATGCCACTGCACTCTAGCCCAGGCAACAGAGACCCTGTCTCAAAAATAATAATAAGATAAAAATAAAATTGTAGCCATAGGGATTTGGGGAAAAAAATAAAGAAAAAATAATAATAAAATAAAATAATGAAAGGAAATGGAATAAAATGTAAGCCAGAACTGTGATAGCTAAGAGGAGTCTAAGGAGACATGGTGGGATCTTAGAACAGAAAAGGTACATTAGGAAAAAACTAAGGCAATCTGAATAAAGCATTAATTTTAGTTAGTAAAATATTGATATTAGTTCATTAATTACAATAAACTTAACAATAGGGGAAGATGGGTGTGCGGTATATGGGAATTCTTTGTACAACTCATCTGTAAATCTAAAACTGCTCCAAAAAAATGGAGTTCTATTCTCAAATGTCTGGTGCTCCTTGGTCATGTGTTCATGTTTAAAACTGAGGCAATACACAAGCACACTAGGAACTTTTGATGTAGGTGAGGCTTGAAAATGGAAAGACTTTGCTTTATGATGAGTGCACAGGGACCTAGCTGCAGGTAGCTTTGAGAAGAGCAGCTGAATACCATTTCCAATGCCATTAGCTTTTCGGAAGACAATTTAGCCAAAGTGGTATTGTTTACTATCCTCAATGACAGCATTATCCCCAAATGACAGTTCTACTGTTACTGTTGATACTGTCTTTCTTGACAACAAATGCTCTTATCTTATCATCCCCCTTGGACTGGCAGATCCTGTTTACTGTTGTGTTTCTCTCTTTTAGGATAATTCCCTGAGTGTACAGTACTAAACACTCAAAAAACGTTGCAAGGTAACGGGGAATAAACAGATAAACAATGGATAGAATGGATAGCTGCTATAGTGAGACTTAAACTGGAATTTAAAACAAACAAAACACCCATACTGTAGGAGATAACTTAGTAACATGCATTGGATCTTTAAATCTCTGGCCAAATATTAAAGACAAGGATTTTTTTTCCTAACAATTTAGGTAAAATGCAATTTGGAATCAACTGATTTTAACAGGCTAATTTTTGGTTTAAATATTTATTTGCTTACAAAAGCTACTTTTCTTCTTCTATATTTGCTGAGTGGGAAGTAAATCTAATAACTAACTTAAGTTAAAGGATGGAGAAGGTCAATTCCAGAGAGCTCACCTCTGACTAACATAGCAAAAACACCATAATTTGGAATAAATCAATAGTATTTTCAGCCTGGTGTGAAGCACCAGAAGAATGGCACTGAACATGAAGCTCTCCATGGTTGGCCCTCGCCTAACTCTCTTGTCTCCTGTTACTTCCTGCCTGGAACTCCAAGCTCCAACAATACTAAAGCTACCTGCAGTTTCCCAACTGCCAGGATGTTTCATGATTTTCAGAGTTGTATAGGCTGTTCTTTCTGCCTAAAATGGCAAAATCAACACCTAATTTGAGGGGCACTACAACTGAACCTTATTATTTTCACATTTCTGTAATCATACTTGTCTCTAAGTATTCAAATTATTTGTCCTCTCTACTAGAATGAGCTATTCAAGGGCAGGAGCCCCATCCTTTAATCTTGGTATCCTCAAGGACATTCCATAAAGTGTCTGACTTGTCTTGCAAACAAAAATCTTTGTTGGAGAATCAGTATGCTACAAAAATATTCTAGTTGTTTCTCTCTTAAGTGATAAACTCTCTCCTAAATGTAAATGAGGAAATGTGATTATTATATAACTTTTTATGCCTAGTTTTCTTTTTATTCATAATAAGCAAATACTTCAATAGCTTAAATCTCAAAAACACAGTTTTAACAGATTGCAAACGTTTAATTCCCCCATCCTCCACCAGTACTGTCTTAGAAAGACAATTCTGGACATCAGGGACCAGTTTTATATGAGTTTGGAACAATTCCTGGTGATTTTAAGCCCTTCACACATAAAAATCAAAGGACCAGATGGGATTCTGGGAGATTTTCCAATCCACTTTCCTATCATAAAGCCTAGTAACTGAAGTCACAAATACAGGCAAGGTAATTACCCAATTTTAGAAGGCTTCCACAGAACTATCGTTAAGAACCCACACAAAGTAATCGCCTGCCCATACAATTTAGGTCAAACTCAGCACTAGTTCACACAAGACAGCAAAACACCACCATTACCACACATGTATGCACAGTAAGGAGTGACCTGACACAAAAGCAAAGCGTAGTGGAGCAAAAAGAACACAGGGACCTAGTGCCATCGCCTCCACTGCTCCCACTAACCTTGCTCTGGCAACTTGCCTTCTCTGGGCCTCAGGTAAATGCCTTGTAAAATAAGAGCCCCACAGGCCCCCGCACAGTGGCTCATACCTGCAATCCCAGCCTGGGAAACATAGTGAGACCCTGTCTCTACAAAAAATTAGCCAGGCATGGTGGCCTGTGCCTACAGTCCCAGCTACTCAGGCAGCTGAAGCAGAAGATCACTTGAGCCCAGGAGTTCAAGGTTACAATGAGCTAGGACAGCACCACTGCACTCCAGCCTCCCCCACAACAGAGCAAGGCTCTGTCTCTAAAAAAAAAACCCAAAAACACCCCCCCAAAACAAAACAAAAAGAGCTCTATAATGCTGCTATGTTCTCTTTTTTTGTTTTTAACTTTAAAATTTAAAAAGAAACAAAATATTGTGTACCTGCTCCATGATCTTTCTATGTATATTAAAGATAATCCTTCCCAGAGATGGTACTTTTATAAATGAACAGACCAGGACTCAAAGAAGTCAAGCTCCTTGACCACAAACACAGTCAACAAAAAGCGAAACTGCAATTCAATTCAAATTCAGGTCTCTCTTGTTATCAAAAACATTTTGCTGACCTGCCTCCTTTAAAAGAGGATAAGGAAACAAACTAAACTACAGGGTGGCAAAGACACAAATGCATGTCTTTCCTTGAGGCAGTGTGAGGACAGAAAAATAGGTCAAGATGGTCTACTGTGCCATGGCAAGGGGAAGGGAAAGCCTAAGAAAAACGTACCCAAACACCTCACTCTTAAAATGTCCTCATAGATCATACCATCCCCTTGCCAATTGCTTAATTTATCAGGAAATACTGCTTCCCTTGTATATCTAGGCTTATCACATTACAAAGGTACTGAGCTATCTACTTGCAAAATACCAAATATCTTGAATGCAGGGAGGTATAGGTGAAGCATTCTAAACAGTGTGAGGACCCATCCTAAAAATCACGGGGTGGGGAGGGGCGACACATGCAGGGCAGTAAACTTTCCATCAAATTAGGGGGGAAAATTTTCCTAATTGAGTAAGTTTTAACATCTCTGAAAACAACGTTATGATTTCATGAGCAAAATATATTATGCTCATTAAATGTCTGTTTCTAACTGAGCAATTCCACTCATAATGGTTATTAAAATCAATATTCATTGCTTCCCATCCCTGTATTTTTTCAGTTTATTTTCACATGTTTAAGGCAACCTCCAGGGTCTCCGATATATGGGAAGTATTTAAATACATTTTTTGAAGCATTACATGTATTCCTGATAATTGTCAGAACCATAGACTGTGCTGTGATAATCCTACAAGTACCCAGAGGCATTCCCGAAGCACTTCAGATCGTAAGAGCGTTTGTTATCCTCAGGACAGTTCAGCCATGAGAAAAGTAAAGAAGGCAGGGCGCTAACATCCTCAGATGGACACACCGACTTGGGACACCACAGATCCTCAAAGCGGGTAGCCCTGCCCATCTCAGTCATTTTATTTTTTATCACCACTCTCTTCAACAGCCTATTTACACATTTTTCCTTAATATATCTCATAAAATTTTGATGCCACAGATGAAGAAATACTTATGTACTGTATCGTTTAACTGCATTTTATACACACACAAAGATTTTTTTTCCATCTTCCAAGATCCAAATTTCAACCCCTTGGAGGAGAAATCAAGATCCAGCTCATTTACTCCACCAAATTATTCAAAACACATATAAGTCAGGAAATATTAACAATTTGGAAGCCAGGAGATATTTTTAAATGTGTTGATTTTACCAATGAGCAAAAAATAGAAGTATCAAATAATTTTCACTTTATCCCTGTTTTTGGTTTCTAAATTGCTGGGTGTTAAGACAAGAAAACCAGAAACAAAAGTTCTGTCATAAAGTTTATTCCACTGGTCCCATTCGGTGCATGGACTTTGTCTTGCCTTTACAAACTCTAAAACTATACACACTCCCACCCACAGTATCATGCTTTTGTGTTCAGAATCCAACGAGCTTTGTGGGTACCTAAATACAATGTTGTGTGGGGGCCAGTCTTAAAAAGGGCAGAACAGCCCCCACCCCCAGCCAAGCTCACCCAGTTACTAATGTGACAAATACTGACAGTCAAATTAAACGCTACAGTTAAATGCTAAAGTCTTTCTCATTTTAGGGGTAGAAGAAAGAAGAAGGATAAGTCTAGGGGATGGACAAGAAAAAAAAATTAGAACTGTTTGAGGTGGGTAATGAAAGGAGAAGAAGGTAGATGCCCAACAGAAAGTATAAAACCCTTTTAAAAGCCCAGCGGAGAGTTAGGTCTAGATGCCATACTTCATAATCTATTCCTGTCACAAAGTATGTGTATCTGTTTGATCTGGGCAAACAGGAGGTTATTTTCCATCACAGATCTCCTGGTTTCTAAGTTTAAGAGTGAAGAGACCCTGTCTCAAAGGTTGTGAGCAGGATACCTCACCTAAATTATCTTCTTTGGTCAAGGTATGCTTCAATGCCCACTCATAAATAAGTAACTGCCAGGTCATCTCTAAAATCAGTTACAGAGGATAGGCTATGCCAATTTCCACTCACAGTAGCATCTTCTGCTTCTAAACCTTCTCTTTGGATTATCTTTTCCACTTTGGACAACTATGTGGATTATGCAGAGAACAGCAATAGATATACTGTTTGACCATTATTTCAGGAATTCAAAAGCACAAAAGTGCAAGGAATGTTATATCATATTTGCAAAATGCTTTACTAAATCTCACTCTTAGGAAATCACAACTCTCAGTTTTTGCTGAGCTTGTCTTAAGAGCAAGTCAGCCAAAGAGCACAAAGATACAGCCAATGCGGTGTGCACACCAAGAAGTCAACACAGTGTTTGTGGATCAGGAGGTCAACCTAAGATACTCCTGGTGACGTTTGTAGTGGCCTCTCTGATTTCAGGAATGCTTCCACAGCACTACTCACCCTCACCACTGGCTCCTCTTTCAATGTTTGGCGTTCCTCAAGGTTCTCTTTTTAGTACTGTCCTAACTCCACAGTTTAACTTTAGAAAAAGTCCACTCTGCACAAACTTCCATCACTGTCTGTATTCTACTCAGACATGCTCAAATCTCTCTCGCTCAAACCAACATATGCAACTGCTCAGTAAATATCTCTTCCCCTGTATGTCTCACAAGCACCTCAAACTCAACTATAACCTAATGGAACTCAGGGCATTCAAAAAAATACTCTATCTCCCTTATTACCCTCTCTCCAGTTAATTTTACAGCCACCAAACTGCCTTCATCAGGCTTCCTTACCCTGCCACGTCTAGTTCCCATTGTCCTCTAGATGGATGACCCCTCACTACCACCTCTCCACAGAATAGCGCCATGTCCTGATTGCCCTGCCTCTACCACTGTTACAACAATTTCTTAAAATACAACTCTGATATTATTTCCATGCTTAAAATCCTTCAGTTATATCCTGCCCTTCAAGAATCAAGTTCAATTATTAGCCCAACATACGAACTCCCTAATGATAAAGCTTCTGCCTACCTCTCCGACTGGCTCTGCCTTTTCCCCACAAAGACCCCACATTCTGACCACAGCAAAACTAGTTGCAGTTCCCCTCACATTTCACGTTTTCATGCCTCTGTTCTCTCTGCCTAGAATGTCATTCCCTCCATATTTATTTACCTCATCTTATCTTGCCCTTAAAAACAGCAGAATGGCCCAACATCTGTGAAATCCATCACCACTCTCCTTTCTAGGCTCGTACAGCATCTCTATAAACCCCTTTAGTGAACTCAAACCAACTGCGCTACCATAGGGAATGTCTCCCAGCCCATGTCCTTCAGAGTAATGTCATTGGTTTTATCACATACCTACACAGATACTCAATACATGTTTGAACAATCAGTTAATCTCTCCTTTAATAAATAACAGAAACAGGCTGGGCATGATGGCTCACACCTGTAATCCTAGCACTCTGGGAAGCCGAGGCAGAAGGATCGCTCAAGGTCAGGAGTTTGAGACCAGCCTGAGCAAGAGCGAGACCCTGTCTCTACAAAAAATAGAAAGAAATCAATTGGCCAGCTAAAAATATATAGAAAACATTAGCCAGGCATGGTGGCTCATGCCTGTAGTCCCAGCTACTCGGGAGGCTGAGGCAGAAGGATCGCTTGAGCCCAGGAGTTTGAGGTTGCTGTCAGCTAGGCTGACGCCACGGCACTCACTCTAGCCCAGGCAGCAGAGTGAGACTCTGTCTCACAAAAAAAAAAAACAAAACCAACACAACTTAAAGATTTATTATGTGTCATAATTCATGACATATTAGGCCACTGCATCCTCACAACCCTGTAAGGTGGATGGGTATTATCTCCTTTTGCAGATGAAGGATCTAAGATCCATCCAGAGAGGCCAGAAAACCTGCCCAAGGAGACACAGCTGTAAACGGAAGAGGCAAGATTGGAACCCAGGTCTATCCAATTCCAGAGTTCACGTTTGTAACCACTATGTAGACTTCCCACCCTGCGTTGTTCTATGCTATCCTCAATGGACCGCCCCCCACCAAAGACTATCATCTGCACTAGTTCTGACCAGTACTTCCCAAAACCTAGCTAGGTTTCCACTAGGGTTTTATATTTTCTGCAGCTGAGGGGATACAGTTATGTCAGATTAAGACTGTTATGGACCATGAATTCAGAACAACAGGATTACTCTAAACTGCCTCACATACAGATATCTGGTACCCAACCTAATCTTTCCATTCTATCCAACATAAAAATCCTGCCAAGCAGAAAAAGGAAGTTTTAAAGGTCCACTTAGGGAAAAAGTCTATCAACTTATTATTCAGGTCAATCGTCAAAGGGAACAACTCTTCTAATTTTTTAGAAGGCAAAGCAATCTGAAAATAGCAAAATTGTTTTTATTTGGCAGTTTTGAGCCTAATATCCAAACTTCTCATGGCAGAACATGAAGAAAGTAAGATCAAACTAATCTTACAAGCTTCTCCTTTGCTGCTGGCCATCTTTATTTTTAGGACATTCTCTGGCAGTTCTAGTATCAAGTGATTCTATAATGAGAGTATGTGGCTTCACAAGCCGGCAGGTGTCTGATCCCAAGCCCACTGCAACTCCATCTGCTGCCCACCCAGACTCTCATGTTTACACTGGGAAAAGTCCATGAGAGGGCAGGAATGCATGCATGGCTCACCCCACACCAGAGCTCCACATTAACTGTCTCAAAACAAAACAAACAAAAAACAAAACCCCAAAAGGTCTAAATTAGAATTATTTAAATCTTCCTGGACAAAAGAACCTTATAGCCTAGAAATTCTAAATCCTACTTTAATGAATTCTACTTTGCTATAAATAATGGTACAGAAAAGTAAGCTGTCCTTTTACTCAGAATAAATCAGCTTTGCATTTTTAATAGAAGTTAAGCACAGAAGACTAGATGGGGACAGAAGGGAAAGGTTATTATTCTGCTAAGATGTTGCCTTAAAAGGGCCACTTTATACAACGGTGGTAGTAATAGATTGCTTGATTTAGCTTGAAAAGGAACATCTGGTACAATCTATACCAAAGTGAAAAAGTTCATATCAAAGTACAATGGGATTGTAAGAAATAGAAAGAAAATGATGAGCAAAAGGGGGGGAAAGTACCATCACTACAATTAGAGTCTTTAAAAGATAAAATAGAAGAAAGTATTTAAAACAACAACCACTGGATGCCCAGGGGTTGCTCAGAAGTGCCAAAAAGACAAATGGAAGAGAAGAACAGATCTCACACTCAACATGCCCAAACCCAAACCAATTATCTGCCCAAATCTCCGCTCTGCGGAACTTGCCCACATCTATCTGCAGAAACATCACCTTTCACAATTGTTCCTCCTCTTCCCTCACTTTCACGTTCCCATTAGGAATCAGTTGTCCTCTTCTTTTACAATACCTCTAAATATAACAAGGATGGTCCTCTGAGCATTACTTTAAATGCGAGAGAGGAAATATCCTAAAATGTCCACTGGTAGTGGAACTGTTAAATAAACTATGGTTCATTCATAATTGAATACTGTGCAGCCATTACAAATGTTATTTACAGGGCAAAGCTAGAAAAAAAAATCATAAAGAAATTGCCCTGATCAGGCCTTATCTGATCTCTATCCTACCTTTGAACTTTTTGATTATGTAAACCAACACATACATACCTTTTATTGTTTAGGTCAGTATGAGTAGCACATTCTGTTATCTGCAAACAACAGTGGCTTAACATAATGGGAAAATGTTTATTTTTTCAAAAAGACAAGTTTGTATACAGTTAAAAGTGCCCCAGAAAAAAATGATTATTAGGAAAGACAAAATATAAACAGTGACTATTTCTGGGTGGTGCACTGGATGAAAATCATATTCCCTTTACACCCCACCACCTGGTGAAGCCTGCCACTTGAAACACGTTCTCTCCTTTTCCTACCTATCCAAATCTCAGCCATATAGGATCAGTGCTTCTCTTATGCTCTACCTATAATCCTCAATAACTTCTTCCCCTGAATGACTGATGCCTCAACAGTTAACAGCAGCAACCATCCTAATAACCACCTCATTTATTGAACACCTACTATAATACTAGCTACAGTCCTGGGCACTTTATATTATTATATTTAGGCATAACTGTTGCTCTGTTAGTCATTTCTACCCAACTAAACACTAAATTAATGAAGGGTAGGAATTATTTGACATTTCTGTTGAATTGCCTTAACACCTAGCATATTTTATTATAAAATAAAGCAGAGGTTCTATATACACACTTGGAAGGGGGAAAATAACTTTTAATAGACACTCAAAGGATGTGACCCCCAAACAAGTTAAGAACTACTGCAATAGCAATTCAACAAATACTATTTTTTTTTTTTGCCTTGAATAAAACACATACTTCTTCAATCAATAACAGTTCACCAATAAACCAAAGATTCCCAGGTAAACTAGCTTGTGATATATACTAGTCAGCATAAGGAGGACCTTATTCCCAGTTATATTCTGAGTGTATTTTAAGGCTTTAGGAATCTTCCATGGATCTCTGACGAAATAGAGACAAACACAGAACCCTCCCTGCCCCACCAAATGACAGCACTGTTAATGGTCCCTCTCCACTGGACTTGGAGAAGACTGCCTATGCTTTCTCTCTCCTGTTTGTATGAACTGGCTCTGTTTAACCTGAAGTCATTTTAACCTAGTCAAGAAGCTTTTCCCAGGCCTACCACACGATAAGCACAGTAGCAAAGTGGGGCTGATGATGCATATAAAACGCACACAAGGTCTGAATACTTAAGAGTCTTACAAATTAGATGTGGTGATTCTCACTTGAATCTTTCACTTACAGGCCCATACTAGTCTTACTATGAGCCACAAATGAAACAAAAAATTAAGTTTTAAATGAGGCATGGTGGCTCATGCCTGTAATCCCAGCACTTTGGGAGGTGAATCCTGCCACCCCCAATGCCACTCCACTCCTTGAGCCCAGAAGTTCGAGGTTATAGTCAGTTATGACCATGCCACTATACTCTAGCCTGAGTGACAGAGCAAGACCCTGTCTTTAAAAAGAAAAAAACAAAAATTAGGCTGGGCATGGTGGCTCACGCCTGTAATCCTAGCACTCTGGGAGGCCGAGG